>OZ005662.1:151379127-151426627 GCA_963930645.1 Salticus scenicus
GTTGAAGAAATGATACCCTGATGGAACGGGGTTTTTTAAGCAGGATTTTGCCCAGTACCATACGTCCAAAATGGACAAGAAATTTATGTCTGAGAACCACATTGAAACATTGAAATGGCCTGGGAACTCTCCTGATATCAACCCAGTGGAGAATAATCTCTGGGCTATATGCAACAATTGCCTATCAAATACGGACTGTACAACTATGGAGAAGCTAATCAGGGCGCTGATTCATTTGTGATACAAGAACACAAATATTATAAATGACCGTAAAAAGAATCCATGCCGAATCGTGTCCAAATGTTAATAAATAGTCGTGGGGATCATATTATGCATTAAAAATTTCTCATTTTGATAAAATTAAATAAAATTGCATTTCTTCTTAGTTTACTCAAATTTTTGAGTTTGTTTCAATTAATTTACACATAGGTATATATATATATATATATATGTATATATATATATATATATATATATATATACGAAATTTTATCCTATACTTCCACATGAAAAGTTATAAAATAGATTGGAAGACAGCGCCACTTGCTGAGTGATAATTTCCCAAATGTAATCAACATCAATTTAGGTCACGTTCCCAAAAATCATCAATTTTAGTTCAGTTCCTTTCATTGGTATGAGGGACAGTGTTTGCAAAAATTTAGCTGAAGATAGAAAGACATTTCTTCAAAATGGTCAAATTATATTCGGGACATCTTAAAACGTGCAAATCAAACAAAAGTAGGAGCTTAAAATACTTTTTGAATTCAATATTTTCTCTTATGTATGCATACAGAAGAAACTGAAAAAGTCAATGAAATTCCAACTATTTCAACATTTTCATATTAATACAAAAGATCAATTTTTAAACTTGGGAAAAACAAAAAAAAAAAAAAAAACTCGAATTTTCTTTATAAAATATTTAAGTTTTTTATTTTTTTATTTATTTATTTATTTTTTTTTAACAAATTGACCCTGGCGATATTTCAGAAGAAAAAGCAAAAAGCTGTTTTCACCGAATAGACTTTAGGATGTCATATTAATTTATGACTAATTAATATTTTATGTACGTGTTGCTAAAAGAAAAATAATTTTATATAAACTGCTTTATTAAAACTATATATATATATATATTTTAAGTTCATGGGAGATCTTTGAATGATTTTATTTGTTGTCTCTTTTCATAACATTTAGCTTATGGATATAACTGTTGATCGATATTTTTTTTTTTCACCTATGTGTCTTTATTTATAAAAATATATAAAATTTTATTACAAATTAACTCTATTTTTTTTTTGAATTACTATACACATTTTGATAAATAAGCGGCATTTTATTCTATGAAAACATTAAAACCAAGTTCCGATTAATTTACAGGATATTGAAAAGTACTGAATTACTTATTTTTGGGCAGCAAAAGATATTTATTATTTCTTTAGTATTTACACCTCAAAATAAGGGAAATGAAAACATGAATTTTTCAACATATTTGGACACTGACTTGAAAATGTTTCTACTGTCAGCATTTTTCCCTCGTAACTCATCCACCACTATTTTTATACAGTAAACATTTAAAGTGATTTACGACGATTAATTAAGAGGAAAATTGCTATATAAATAATGTGGAGAAAGAGTCAAGGAACAAAGCGGGATTATAGTAACCTTAAACGAACTTCAACCTCGAAATTCGCTTTAACTTGCTTGAAATGTTCTGTTGAATTGAAGTTTACTGCAAATGTTATGTCTATTTTAAGGTTCTTCTTTGCTTTTAGTCGATCTTTGTAGACTTTAACTTTAACATAACAGAAACAAAAGAAGTCTAGTGGTGATAAGTCAGGTGAGTAGAGTTTCAGAAAGATCACAGCCGAAGCTGTCCAGGACGCTTCTCGTGATGTCAAGATTAACATAGTGACTTCTAGTAAATCTCACGATGTCTGCTGTTCAACGTGGAGGACACATAATTTATCCCGTAAATTTTATTATTTATCCCTTTAGTTTTAATATGTATTATCCATTCACAAGTTTAGACGCAACTTTTGTTTGAGTCACCAAACTTGTTTGTTCAAATTAGGAAATGTTTTTAACGGGCATCAAAATGCCTTTAGCCTAGGTACTAGATGATTTCTTAAGTGTTTTAGCATGACGCTGAACAAAAGATAAAAATGTTTCAATGAAAAAAAAAGGATTAAAAGGACGATCTTCGATTGATTATCAGTAGAAAAAAAAAAACATTCTTTAAAACTAATCAGGGTCTTTAAAAATTTGCCACGTAAAGATAGTTAAATGAGAAGAGGATTATTGCTAATTCAGAAGCAATGAGCAACCGCACAGTTCGTAGTGTGAATAGAAATTGAATTAATTGAGAGTTTTGTCAATGGTTTTTATAGAGTTTTCGAGGTAGTTCTGCTCTGGATACCAATGAATCATTACAGAAAAGTCCATAATTCGATTCCTATTGAAATTAGAGATTTCAAACTTTGGAAATCCAAAACTATCACTTTTCCCCAATTTGGATACCAAAGTGGCTTTGACACTAAGTCAATGCCCATGTTTATTGAAACATACTTTTATGGAGCTGCCATCTGTTTCCACTTTTACTCTAATGCCGTATACAAAGTAGCACGTAAACAAATAGGCAAGTTCTAGTCTAAAATCATCAAAAATGACTCATCTTTTGTATAATCTTGTTAGCCAATTGTATATTTGACGAAATTAATTTGCATTAGAAAGGAATGAATCTCTCTGGAAATTTCCAAAACTCTGTTCTTATTGAAGTTAGAGCTTCCAAAGTTTGGTTGTCCTAATCTACACTATTTAACCGAACATAGTTGCCAAATTCGACACCAAATCGTCAAAATCAACGCCAAGACCAGAAGCTTCGTTGGTGTCTGGTCGAGATTAGCGATCAATTTTGGCGGGAAATATTATTTCAGTGTAGTGAGAATTTGAAAACCATTTCTCAGTTATAAAACAGCTAATTGTTTTGTATTAAAGATATCGTTTTTAGCCATTAATTTTCGTCAAAGGGGATAAAAGTACACTGGAGAAAATTCCATTGAACGAAATGCGTATTCCATTGGCAAATACACATCTAAGATGTGTATTTGTCTGTGAGAGATTCTGTAATAATTTGTGGTAAGCCACTTCTAAACAAGCTACCACATTCGTTCTCTGTGGTACGCACTATCCTATTCATCGAGACTTTTGTGGTTAGAGTAATATTTTTCTTTTTTTTTTTCTTTTAAGGAGATGGGTGGAGTTTCAGAAGTGTTCATGTACTAGAACCTGCCTACTTATTTACGAAACGGTTGCCCCACAAAATAATGTCAATGTTTTCGTAATAGTATGTTATATTCTAATGAGTCAAGAAGTAAGTCATGGTCCACCTTAGATTTTTTTATTTACCCAAGTAGCACAAGAACGTTCTTTGAACGTCTAATAACGGTTACAGTAGTTCAAACACCGTGTTTCGTGTCAATAGAACGTTCTATTGTACGTTCAAAAATAGTATTATTTAAAACGTTCTGAAAATGTTTGCTCTGTACCATCTATAACACGTACAATTCTAGTTCTATATAGAACGTTCAAGTATATGACCGTCATAACACGTTCTGTAACAGTGTAATTATAACGAACATGACAAAATGATTTTTAAGTATACTATTGGTAGGCAAACTTGTTTAATCATTAAAATTTTAGACTTCGGTTTTCGAATTTTTTACACGTTTTGTGGTGTGAAGAATCCGAAAATCAAAAGGTTGGTATGGTGCCTGTTAATGGGTATCGGTGCCTATTAGTGTGTTAATCTGTTTGTCCGGGTAAACGATATCTCAACAACAAATGATTGCAGAGAAATCGGACCAGTTTTAAAATATCACGTATGATATCAATAAGAATCCTATTCAGAGATTTGCAACATCCTAATTTAAAATCTTCGCCAGTTATTCGAAATTTATAACTTTTTAACATGATAGCAGATAGGGCATTTTTTATATTTTCAGTTTAACGTTTTGTTAGCACGTCAATGAAGAATGCTCAACTAGAAGTAGTAGCGGTGAAGTGAAAAAAAATTACAAAATTTTAAATTGGTGAAAAAAAAAAATAATGTGGATATTTTATTTCAAAAATCAATGGACAGAATTTAACGAAATTTGTTACATAATTGAAACTTGCCCTCAATTGGTGTTTTTTTTTTTAATTGCATATCGGATATTTCGACTGATAGGTGGCGCTGCTACGTAGTGAATCCCACCATTTATGTGATGGTTATATCTCAGCTTCTATAGTGTACAAATTCATTAAACTTGATATACGGGGTGTATGTATAAGGAGGTGTATATACAATTTGGAAGTATACATTGGCCAACAGGTGGCGTTACTAATCTGCAATTTAATTCCGTTATCTGAAAGGCAATATTTCAACTTATGTGATTTAAAACTAAACTAAAACTTCTAAATTTTGTGATATACTGAAGTTATATGTGAAATCGATTTTATGTAAAACGTTGCTGATGCACATCGGCCAACATGTGGCTTGGCTATGTTGCAATTTAATCCTATAACGGGAACGAAATATTTCAACTTCTGTGATTTATAAATGTTTTAAACGTTGTGCGTAAAATTGGTATTATGTAAAACTCTACTGATTGACTTTGGGTGCTTATCGGACGACAGGTGGCGCTGCCACGTTCCAATTTATAAAAAGCCTATATTTTCCATTTACGGAAAGCCTATACCTCAGCTTCTATAATATATATACTCACCATACCTTGTTTGTGATATACATTTGATATATTACTGATACAATTTGGTTGTATAACCAGTAATAGTCAACAAGATATTTTTTTTTTTTGGGGGGGGGGGGGTATTTATAGGACATCAATTTCTCCGCAAGGAATAAGTATCCATCATCCCCGAGGGAGGAGAATAGTGTATGGAGGGTGTATGGAAGATTTTTCAATATGTTTATCTTTGAAAAGAATTTAACATTACCGTTAAAACGAATGGTTGAACCATCAATTTCTGATGATTTAAAAACAAATTTATCTATTTTTTTTATCATTTTTCATAATAATAACAAAAATGAAAACCTTTAGAAAATTATGTTTTCTAAGATTATATTTTCTAGATCTTCTATATAGCATAAAACTGATTGTCTTCTGATTTATGAAAATCGTATGCATTCGCCAGAGGAAAGTATTTGATAAATAATAAATTTAATAAATAACATGTTCTGTACTGCAAGAATTTGAATGGGAAAATATGGACGAATGTTTTGTGATGGCCTCAATGTACAAGTTTTAAAAAATGTTTAAGATTTGAGTCTAATGGAAATCGTGAACAAAAAAAGAAAATCCCGGATGTTATTGAATGAGTAATATAATGCATGATCAGCAGAATTGCAGTCACAAAGATTTTCGCGCTTTAATTTGCAGCTGTTGCGGGAAGTCAAACCAAACGGTTTGGCAACTTTCTCGCTACTTTGGCTATTTTTCTCCTCTGCTTAATTATTTCTTTTCTTTTATACATTTTTTTATCCTTAGATAAGATAGAGAAAGTATTGCTTTTGGGTTAAATTTTGAAAACTGCGTTTTTTTAATAGTTACGCGTTTTGAGGTCCCCTGACTCCAAATATCAAGTTTTTACGTTTGATCTCTGAGTGTGTATGTGTGTCTTTGTGTATGTCTATGCGTGTGTGCCTGTTATCAGCATAGCTAAAAAACAAATAATTCCAGAATATGAAAACTTAACATTCTAAATCAGTGTCATATAAGGATGCTGCACTTAGCTTTTCGTTGAGATCATGGAAATGGTTCGTGTACAGGGATATCCATAATATGTCAAATACATTAAGTATGTGGGTAAAATTTTTTGCTATTTACAGTTTAACATCTATAGCCTGTACTAAACAAAATGAAATGAACATATATTTTTTATATGCATAAAGCATGTTTTGTGGAAAATATGGTATGAGAATCGTTCTCCTTTCCTTTACAGGTCTACCCAGGAATAAAAATTTCTTTATACCTATGCAGAGAACAAAATAAAAAAATTTTAAAGTGAAATTATTAAGGCTTGTTTCGCGCATAATTACACGTTTTGAGGGTCCCTAAATACTAAAATGAAATTTTAAAATGTTAATCTTTGTGTATGTCTGTTATCAGCTAACTTTAGAACATATATTTGCAGACAAATTAAATTTTGTATTTTGAAGTTGATTATGAGGTTGCTACTTAAAATATTTGACTAAGATTAATAAGCTTCAAAAGTGGTCAGATCGAAGTTGATTGAATAATTTCAAATGAACTTTTAAATTTAATATCAACCAAGAATTATTTATAGTAAGTACTATATTTAACCCCCCTCACTAAGCGAGTTATTCATCAAAATTTATTTGTTCCTAAAAGTAGTTTGAAATATTTGAAACGTAGATTTATATATAGTACTTGTTACCTTACACCTTAATCCGCAATTTGTGTTTATAGCATACAAATGCTAGGTAAGAGTAAGAAAAAGTCGGATGAGTGCCACCAGATTATTATTAAAATTTAAATAAAAAACAGTCTTTTTTTTTAAATATTGATAATGTATAATTAACTAGTTAGTTGGCATAGGTGGACTCTGCTCAGTTCCCCATCTTATTTATGTTCTCATATATTTCTAGTGCGAGACATATTATAATCATGTTAAAAGAAATGAATTTCGCCAAAGCTTGATAGAGTGACAGAATGAAATCCCCGCCTAATAGGCTATCCTTCGTTCACTTCGATATATTTATTTTATTCTAATCTATTAATTTATTTTATCAGGGTCAATTCCGTTGTTTAGTTTTCATGCTACTATTTCCAATGCAATAATCCTCAAAATTCATATTTATATGAAAAATGTAGAATTTCGCTATGTTGATAAAATCGTAAATTACGAATAATTTACGAAATTTTCCTATTAGAATATTTGTATTCAATCATGTTCAAAAAAATATCATAAATGTAATTTTGAAGTTGTCTAATGTATTTAGGATCCTCAAAATGGAAGTTTATGCTCAATTTTACCCCATTCTGTCACTTTAAGTAAATCGTAAATTCCAAATAACTTACAAATTTTTTAAATTGGAAAAATCATAGTCTATGATATTCATGCCAGTACCCTAAATAATATTTCGAAAGTTGTTTGATATCTTTACGATGAAAATATCCCTCAAGATTGACGTTTATGTGAAATTTTGCTCTATCCTGCCATGTTAAGAAATTCGTAAACTTCCAATAACTTACGAAATTTTTATATTGGAAAATTCATAGTCAATAATATTCATGCCAGTATCCTAAATAATATTTCAAAAGTAGTCTGACATCTTTACGATGAAAATATCTCTCAAAATTGACGTTTATGTCAAATTTTGTCCTATTCTGCCATGTTAAGAAATTCGTAAATATCCAATGACTTGCGAAATTTTCAAAGTAGCTTATTTATAGTTACTGATGTTCATTCCGGCATCAAAACTATTTTAAAACTGGTCTGACATTTTTACAGTAAACAGTTTCCATTTAATGCACGTTTAAGTGAATTTTTGTCCTATTCTCCCATGTTAAGAAAATCGTAAATTTCTAATAACTTACAAAGTTTTTAAATTCGAATGTTGTAAGTGAATAGGGTTCTTGCCAGTGTCGAAAGTAATACTTTAAAACTGATTTGACCTCTCTGCGACAATTTGTTCTTGAGGTATTGTGTACACAGACTAACACACTAACACACTAACCCACTAACAGACACCCTACAGACAGACACCATACAAATTTTGTCATTTTCGGATTCCTCACACCTGAAAACGTGTAAAAAAGTAAAAAAACCGAGGTCGAAAATTTTCACGATACCTAAGTTCCCCATACCTATAGTATGATGGGGAACTAAAAGTAATTTTTATTTTATTATCTATTTATTTATTTATTTATTTGGGTTTGGAAAGGGTCTGATAAATGAAAAAAAAAATATGTTTTATGATAAATCTATATTAATAAATCTGACTTTTGTCTGTAAATTTTTCGTAATTAAAAAATTTTGCGATATCTTGAAGTTCCACACATCATGAGAGCGAAAAATGATTTCAGAAAACTTTCTCTTTCTATATGTGAGTGCATGTGTGTGTCATTGTGTGTATGTTTATAACGCTATTTTTGTCAGGATATTACGTGAGAATGGCATCATTTTCCATTAATAAATTGCTTAGCCTCTGAATAAAAAAATTCTAATCTAATAAAGCCTCTGAAAATTAGATACAAAATAATAATACTAATACTTATTATAATAATAACAATAATAATAAATAAATAAATAAATAAAATAAAAATAAAATAAAATAAAAATAAAAAAGCGTAGAAATGCATGCAATTTTTTCTTGTTGTTTTTATTCATTTCCCCCCTTTCTTCACCGAGCCTGACTTTATCGGTTTTCGTCCGGACTGGGCTCAGGCCTTAAACTTTCGGCTCGTGCAGACCTCTGGTATAACATTTTGTATAAAAATGCACAGATTTTTTTTTAACTAAGGAATGTGAAATGAATTTTCTTTTGTTCATATAATATTGATAATCATTCAAGAAAACTTTTTATACAATCGGCAGCAAAATTACTGAACACATCCACATTTTTCATATACTTTTTTTTTTTTTTTTTTTTTTAATAGTTTGACCGTTATTTTTTTATCACAAACTTACTTTTCTATGAACAGCATAAGACTAAGATCATGACTCGATAAATATTTACTCAAGAGAACAATAATGTGCACGAAATTTTTATACGATATAAGAGCTATATAAAAAATAACCTATTTTAAACTTTTATTTTCCATATAAAGCTCTAAAGATAGATTTCAGGAGATTTTTTCTTCTTCATTTGAAATCAAGCATATTTTAAGGCATTAACCGTAGGGTTTATCACTAAATTAAACAATATAGTGAAGAAGAGATGGAAACTTTTTTATAAACAATGAGATTTGAATTATTTTTCTCTTTTGTTAATTACGAAATTTATTACTAAAAAATAAATAATTTCTGTATTATACTCGTATCAATAAAAATATAACTATTTTTTCGTTGAGTGATACAACTATAATACAAAATTAGTTATGCTGGGACCATCACAAAACTTTCTTTTATATCATTCTATATGAACAAAGTTAGCTACGATTAGCATTTGCAGAATTTTAATCAACTTACCATCATATAATAAACTTTTTATATATGTAATTTCGTGTAATTTTCAGCAATAGATGCGGAAATGTAGACTGTAGACTGTAGGCATCTAGAAATCGCAAAAAGTAATAGCAGCACAACTTGTTTGCCAATTTGTATCCGAATTCAATCAGAATAAATTTTAATAATATATTTTTCACATACCAAGTTTGTGGTATTTAAATGACAAAAGTTGAAATAAAATTTTAACTAAACGAGTAAAACTTCAACGTAGTAGCGCCACCTAACATAGACGATATGGAAAATTAATTTATTTAACTTTACAATAGCCATCTCACAAACGAAATGTGATGCTTTTAAATATCATAGAAACTGATATACTGACTTCCCGTTAACAAGATTTAATTGCAGCATAGCAGAAGCACCTGTCGACCGATATGCACCCAAATTGAATCAGCAGAGATTTACATAATGCTGATCTCATATATAACTTTAGTGCATTTATGTATCATACAAGTTCTGATACAACCATTCCTTATATGGGATCACATTATATCAGCGCCACAAAATGGACGATAATATCTTAAAAGCTAATAAGCACTAATTTAATTCCTGGTCCATTCAAATGTTATGTTACTTTGCGTCAATTGCTTCGTGAGAAACCGCGTCCACATTTATTTATTTCTATTTATTTCTTTATTTTTTAACGAACTCAGTCATTTTCAAGTGAAAAAAAAAGCCAAATCATACTCAGAAGTCACAAAACGTGTATATTTATCGAAAACCGGAAGTTAAACATTTTCACAAATCTAGTGCTTTTTTCTTATGTAAGTAACAAACATAATAATAATAAACAGTGAAGTGATCATACGTTGTAAATAATCTATGATATTGTAAATTTAGAAGCTGAAACAAAAAAAAAAATAAATAAATAAATAAAATAAAGTAGCTAAAAATTTTGTTTTTCTTATTAATTTATTACTTTCTTCTATAATAAAAAGAAGAAAGGTTTGATTCGTAAATATTTTTGGCTCCCGCGTTTCGATAGATTTTTCCCTTTTTAAAATGTTCTAATAAAAAATTGATATTCCTTAGAAAATGCCAGTTTGTCTGTGTGTTTGGATATGTGTGATAAGAATTTTGTGTCAACTCTAGGTCAAAAACTAATGAACAGAATTTCCTGAAAACTTATATTTAGCTCCCCCTTGATATCAGTTAGTGATTATTAACCCCCCCCCCCTTTTTTTTTTTTTTACACATATAACGCTCAACAGGTCGCACTGTCATTTATTTTTTTTCAAAATTTTTAATATTACAATAGAGGAAAAAATTTCTTATAAATACACACAATAGGGATTTCTTTAGTTGATCATTGTCAAACTGATTTTTTAAAAAATATTAACTGTGAACAAGACTTTTAACAAGAAGAATAGCAATCCTTCCCCTCTCCTCAGGTGTGTAAATTTTTATAATATTTTTTCAAAATTACTCGTTGATATCTTTTAAAACGAACGGTTGAATCAATTATCTGTGATAATGTAAAACAAAGTTATCGATATTTAAAAAAAAAAAAAAAAAAAAAAAAGTTAATATTATTATTATATATATATATATATATTATTTTGTTTTTCAATTTTACTGTGTAAAATGTGTGATTTGATCTAAACTATGTGAATTGTATCATAATAAAGAAAAAAATTGTGTGATAGTCACAAGACACTAGTTTAACATTTCCTGTAATTTATTGTAATTGATTCATATAAGCAGGCATGCGATTATTTTAGTTGCGATCTTGAGTTTTGTATTTCTCACAAAAATAATAAATATAATTAAAATAAATTCCTTTTCAATTAATAATATAAAAGTGATATACATTTTGCTGAATCTTGAATCTTAAAAAAAAAAAACGAAAAAATTCGCCAAACTGTGAAATTTTTATTGGGTTTGCCAGTTATGACAACGGAAGCAGGAACACGGACTCCAAGGTCCAAGATAGATAACGGTAACTTTTTCTGTCTTTATTTTCATTGCGTTTGGTTTAAGATTTCTTCCTGACATTTGGATACACTATCACAGATAAGTTTATTCTACACAATTTTCATATGTCTAGTCTAGGATTTCCATAGTTTTGCCCAAATCTGCATTCAAATTTAACAAAATTAAATAAATTAAAGTTTTCAAAAACCATAAAAAATAAACAAATAAATAAATAAATAAATAAACAGTAATAATAATAATTTGAAAACTTTAATTTTTTAAATTTTTCATGCTAACTACCTTTTAATTATTTATTATTATTATTTTTTCCCCATTCGATTTTGTATTATTACAGTTTAATGTTAGATATATTTAAGTATATTTCTTTAGATTTTATTGTTAGACTGTAGTATTGTAAAATCAAGGGAAAAATAGTTAGCAGCCGGCTCTCTAAAAATTTTAAAAATATTTTAAATTTTAAAATTTATTTATTTTATATTTAAAAGATTTTCAAGAAATTTTATCATATTTTATATTGTTATATTTCAATGCATGTGTAAGTAAAAGTCATAAACTCTAAATCAATACTTTAAAATTAAATCTTCACAAAATCGATTTAAATAATTAAAAAAAAAAAATAGATTAATTAATTAATTTAAAATTTTTTTTTAATACTTCTCTTAAATATTTTTATTTTCTCCCATCATTTGTACATCATTACTCTTTATCAATAGAATATATAACTTATCTAGGTATTAATTTGTGAATTCATTGATAAGTTAAAGTTTTAAAAATAGTTCTATGTTTGAATGCCAAAAGTTTGCAATAAGTTTCAGTATTTAAACATATACAGTCGGTAACAAAAGTGTCCGAACACTAGCAAAAATTCCTATGTAAAAAAAGTACACTTCATACGGTTTTGTTAAATAAATCTTTATCGAATCATGTTCTTACACTTACTAAGAATAGGATTCGACATAGATTTATTTAATACAACCGTACGAACTGTACTTAATTTACATAGGAATTTTTGCTAGTGTTCGGACACTTTTGTTACCGACTGTATATATATATTTAACTTAACAAGAAATTCGCAAATTAATTACCCAAATATGGTTAGGTTCTATTGTTAAAATGTATTAATGCAAAATCAAAGGGAAAAATAATAATTAGTCAGTAAGGAGCATCTTAAAACTTTTCAGTTTTCTTTAATTATAGTTTTCAAAAAAAAAAAAAAAAAAAAAAAATGAAAATACTGTATGGGATTATATTTGAAGACATGTACGTAAAATTTTATAACACAAAGGCACACGTACATACAAATGAATCACAAAATCCAAAGGGAAGAAAAATGAAATAAAGAAAAGAAATAAAGAAAAAAAAAAAAAAAACATAGACAAACAATATGAAGGTGATTCTTAATATTTCTAAATGTTTTAAATTATTTTATTTTATTTATTATTATTATTTTATTATTTGTTTTGTTTGCAGAAACAACTTTTAATTAATTATTTATTTATTGTTCAAAAAGTTTTACCACATTTTATACTGTTATATTTCACTGCATGGTGTATGTAAAATTTATAAACTCAAAATCAATAATTTAAATAAATTTTGCATACGCATGATTTGAAATATGAAAATATTAAGGAAATTTCACGGAGTCTATTTAAATATATATATATATATATATATATATATATATATATATATATATATATATATATATATATATATATATTTATATTTATATTTAACGTATTTAAAATACACCGCTGTTCAATATTAAAGGAACAAACCTGCTTTCCTATTTTCTTCTTTTGTACATAACTTTTAAACAAATAAACACATGGACATAAAATTTGGCTGGCATGTTCTTTATCATACCATTATTCGAATTTTACATAACTTTAGCATAAGCAATAATTTTAAAGTAATAATTATTAATTTTTCTCAAAAGTAAGCTTTGGAAAGAATGAAAAATTTCAGCAATTTTAGTAAAGAAAACTTAATGAAAAATTGTGTTAATGACGCATTATAGACAAGTGGACACGCACATGCCCTCAAATGTTAAAAACAAAATCCTGATTTTTCTTTCTGTGTTCATTTCTCTTTTACTTTAATAACGGAATTTTTGAAAAAAAAATAATAATAATATTAATAATAATTACTAATTTGTATAAACTGTGACCATCACCAGAATAATAAAAACGTCGATAAATAATTTAATAATGAACGTTTTATCCGATTTTCATGTTTCTATGTAAAATTAAAAAAAAAAATATTCACACGCGAAAAAATAAAGAAAGAAAAAAGAAAGAAAAAAAATGACTACAAGAAAAAATTTTCGGTTTTAATCTACAAATAAAATATAGATGTACGTACATCTTTAACCTATCAGTAATGCACCTTCATGACCATTTTTCATTAAGTTTTCTTTTCTAAAATTGCTGAAATTTTTCATTTTTTCAAAGTTTATTTTCGAGAAAAATTTACTGATTTTTAGTTTAAAAATTATTACTTATGCTAAAGTTATATAAAATTCGATTCATGGTATTTTAAAAAACATGCTATCCAAATTCTATACTTCTGTGTTTATTTGTTTAAGAATTATGTGGAAAAAAAGAAAACGAGGAAATAGTTTATTGTTTTAATTTTGTACACTTGGGTACTTCTTTTAACTAATTTTTATTTTTTGTTTTCCACTGACTCTGCATTATTATAGTTTAAAAATAGAATATGTAACATATCGGGGCATTAATCTGAGATTCCATTGATAATTTAAAATTTAATAAAAAATTTTTGTGTTTGAATGCTAAAATTTGCAGTAAGTTTCAAAATTTAGACATAAAAATATATTTAAGTTTTTTTTTGCTTAACTTATTAAAATCAATATCAAAATATGGTTATATTCTATTGTTAAATTATAATGATGCAAAATCTAGGGGGGAATAATAATTAGTTAGCAGGGGGCATATATCTTAAATTTTTTCAAAATTCTCCAAATCTTGAATTTATTTATTTGTTTTTGAATTCAAATATTTATCCAGAATGTTCAAAATACTTGATCGTTTCTTATACCATATTACAATGCACTACACAAAAAGGAAAAAAGAAAAGAAAAGATAAATAAGGAAAGGAAGGAAAAAAAGAAAAATAAAATAAGTAAATAAAATAACAAGTGCAGAACTTTGAATAGACACTATAAAATTCAAGAATTCGAAGAAAATGGAAGAACTCGCAACAATTGTTCCGGGTCGAGAAAAGACATAACCCTTCATCAACCGAACAAAGTAGGCACGAATGCTGCAAAAAAAACTGCAACGTAGCTCTTGTATTTTCAGTACTCGTGCCTACTATGTTCGTCTGACGAAGGGTCGTGTCTTCTTTCGACACGGAACAATTGTTGCGAGTTCTTCCATTTTATGATACATGAAAGACATTTTTAGCACGTACAAAGAACGTTCAAAAATTGTTTACATAACGTTGTGAGAACGTGTGTATAGAACGTTTTCAGAACGTTTCTACACTATTTTAGAACGTTTACAGTACGTTTTCTAGAACGTTCTGAAAATGTGTATAACGTTTTGAAAACGTTCTAAAAACGTTTAGAACGTTCTGAGACCGTATAAATAGAACGTTCTCAGAACGCTTCTATAACACCGATGGTGATAGTTACACGTTCATTGAACGTTCTCTGAACCGTACTATTGTACGTCTTCAAGATGGACAGATAGACGTCTATAACACGTTCAGAGTGAACGTTCTTAGAACGTGTTTGCAGAACAATTTTTGTACGTTCAGAGAACGTTTCGGTGCTGCTTGGGTACTTATTATTAGTATTATTTTACAGCTGCCAATACGATACCTTCTGCATATCAAACGGAAATGTTTTAGTACACACAAAAAGCAGTGATGAAGAACCTGTAGCGGACTTTGAAAAGAATTATCTCGGTTAAAAACATTTTTATTTTGTGGTGAAAATTCAACCTAGTAAAATTTGCTTCTTCTTACATTATAGGAAAATCATTGTTATAATGTATGTCGATACGGACATCGAATATCGTAGCAAAGTTTATTTCTATAAATGACGATAATGTCACTTTTACGATAACCGTTAAATAGACCCCTCAATATCTAAAATCCGTAAAATCCGATTAGCTTTTCAGTGCGAGTAATACAAACGTGTGCTGAGATAAAAATTTACGGATACTTTACCTCAATAATGTAAAACTATTAAAAATAATGTTTATATATAAAGTATAATGTTTGAAATGTTTTTAAAGCTGAAAAAATAATTTTTGTCATCTGTGCCAAAACAAAAGCATCGTAATGACTAATTCTCTTTCTGCGAGCGCAAAAAGATATAGTTTTTATAAAAGCAATGTTTCATATCACAAGTTATCTTTGATGTTCGAAAATGAGTAAAAGATAGATATAGATATACGCACAATGTCCAGTTCTCTCTGTCTCTATCTCTCTTTTTTTAAAATATAGTTAAGATAATATTAAGATAATATGTATATATATATGTGTGTGTGTGTGTGTGTGTTACGAAATTTTACAAATTAATTGAGAGTCAAGAAGGGCGGCTAGTGACATGGAACGCATGACATGTTATCGACAGTAAGTAAAAATAATACGAATTTTTTCAGTTCTTGTCAGTAGTTGAAGAACTTATTATTTACAAACTACACTAGTAAAGCAGAAAATACAATTTTAATTTATGTATGCAATATCCTTTCACTAGAAAACACACTCCTAACTATAGTGCGGATAAATGGGACGCAGGATCAATGAGACAGTAGCAAAGTTTTTATGTTTTGCATGGACCAGAAACTTGACAATTTTTCTGATATATGGCAATACTGCGATAATTCATCAAGTGTAGTTTCAGAATTGTGCTATCTATAGAAGGACAGAAAAAAATTAATGTCTTTCTCTGTTGCCAAAGTAACTTTTACTGATTCAATTAGTAGTACTTAAGAAATTAACTATTTGCTTAAAGTTCATATAACAAGGCATAATCTTTTCTGTATTTATCATATGCCATAAGAATATTGGCAATTGTTCATTAAACATATTTCCTGTTTTATACGATCATGTGGTGGTGGGACATTTTGAATGGGGATGAATGGGACATTCCCCACTATGGGCTAGTTTAAAATTGTACACAAGAATCATATTAAAACAAATCGTAAATAGATTTTCAATATTTTTATAACATGTACCCAAGCAGCACCGAAACGTTCTCTGAACGTTCAAAAATTGTTCTGCAAACACGTTCTAAGAACGTTCACTCTGAACGTGTTATAGACGTCTATCTGTCCATCTTGAAGACGTACAATAGTACGGTTCAGAGAACGTTCAATGAACGTGTAACTATCACCATCGGTGTTATAGAAGCGTTCTGAGAACGTTCTATGTACACGGTCTCAGAACGTTCTAAACGTTTTTAGAACGTTTTCAAAACGTTATACACATTTTCAGAACGTTCTAGAAAACGTACTGTAAACGTTCTAAAATAGTGTAGAAACGTTCTGAAAACGTTCTATACACACGTTCTCACAACGTTATGTAAACAATTTTTGAACGTTCTTTGTACGTGCTAAAAATGTCTTGTATCATAAAATGGAAGAACTCGCAACAATTGTTCCGGGTCGAAAGAAGACACGACCCTTCGTCAGACGAACATAGTAGGCACGAGTGCTGAAAATACAAGAGCTACGTTGCAGTTTTTTTTGCAGCATTCGTGCCTACTTTGTTCGGTTGATGAAGGGTTATGTCTTTTCTCGACCCGGAACAATTGTTGCGAGTTCTTCCATTTTCTTCGAATTCTTGAATTTTATAGTGTCTATTCAAAGTTCTGCACTTGTTATTTTATTTACTTATTTTATTTTTCTTTTTTTCCTTCCTTTCCTTATTTATCTTTTCTTTCCTTTTTTCCTTTTTGTGTAGTGCATTGTAATATGGTATAAGAAACGATCAAGTATTTTGAATATTCTGGATAAATATTTGAATTCAAAAACGAATAAATAAATTCAAGATTTGGAATATTTTGAAAAAATTTAAGATATATGCCCCCTGCTAACTAATTATTATTCCCCCCTAGATTTTGCATCATTATAATTTAACAATAGAATATAACCATATTTTGATATTGATTTTAATAAGTTAAGCAAAAAAACTTAAATATATTTTTATGTCTAAATTTTGAAACTTACTGCAAATTTTAGCATTCAAACACAAAAATTTTTTATTAAATTTTAAATTATCAATGGAATCTCAGATTAATGCCCAGATATGTTACATATTCTATTTTTAAACTATAATAATGCAGAGTCAATGGAAAACAAAAAATAAAAATTAGTTAAAAGAAGTACCCAAGTGTACAAAATTAAAACAATGAACTGTTTCCTCGTTTTCTTTTTTTCCACATAATTCTTAAACAAATAAACACAGAAGTATAAAATTTGGATAGCATGTTTTTTAAAATACCATGAATCGAATTTTATATAACTTTAGCATAAGTAATAATTCTTAAACTAAAAATCAGTAAATTTTTCTCGAAAATAAACTTTGGAAAAATGAAAAATTTCAGCAATTTTAGAAAAGAAAACTTAATGAAAAATGGTCATGAAGGTGCATTACAGATAGGTTAAAGATGTACGTGCATCTATATTTTATTTGTAGATTAAAACCGAAAATTTTTTCTTGTAGTAATTTTTTTTTTTTTTTCTTTTTTCTTTCTTTATTTTTTCGCGTGTGAATATTTTTTTTTAATTTTACATAGAAACATGAAAATCGGATAAAACGTTCATTATTAAATTATTTATCGACGTTTTTATTATTCTAGTGATGGTCACAGTTTATACAAATTAGTAATTATTATTATTATTATTATTTTTTTTTTTTTTTTCAAAAATTCCATTATTAAAGTAAAAGAGAAATGAACACAGAAAGAAAAATCAGGATTTTGTTTTTAACATTTGAGGGCATGTGCGTGTTCACTTGTCTATAATGCATCATTAACACAATTTTTCATTAAGTTTTCTTTACTAAAATTGTTGAAATTTTTCATTCTTTCCAAAGCTTACTTTTGAGAAAAATTAATAATTATTACTTTAAAATTATTGCTTATGCTAAAGTTATGTAAAATTCGAATAATGGTATGATAAAGAACATGCCAGCCAAATTTTATGTCCATGTGTTTATTTGTTTAAAAGTTATGTACAAAAGAAGAAAATAGGAAAGCAGGTTTGTTCCTTTAATTTTGAACAGCGGTGTATTTTAAATACGTTAAATAAATAAATATATATATATATATATATTTAAATAGATTCCGTGAAATTTCCTTAATATTTTCATATTTCAAATCATGCGTATGCAAAATTTATTTAAATTATTGATTTTGAGTTTATAAATTTTACATACACCATGCAGTGAAATATAACAGTATAAAATGTGGTAAAACTTTTTGAACAATAAATAAATAATTAATTAAAAGTTGTTTCTGCAAACAAAACAAATAATAAAATAATAATAATAAATAAAATAAAATAATTTAAAACATTTAGAAATATTAAGAATCACCTTCATATTGTTTGTCTATGTTTGTTTGTTTTTTTTCTTTATTTCTTTTCTTTCTTTCATTTTTCTTCCCTTTGGATTTTGTGATTCATTTGTATGTATGTGTGCCTTTGTGTTATAAAATTTTACGTACATGTCTTCAAATATAATAACATACAGTATTTTCATTTTTTTTTTTTAAAACTATAATTAAAGAAAACTGAAAAGTTTTAAGATGCTCCTTACTGACTAATTATTATTTTTCCCTTTGATTTTGCATTAATATATTTTAACAATAGAACCTAACCATATTTGGGTAATTAATTTGCGAAATTCTTGTTAAGTTAAATATATATATATATATATATATATATAGATATATACAGTCGGTAACAAAAGTGTCCGAACACTAACGAAAATTCCTATGTAAATTAAGTACACTTCGTAAGGTTGTATTAAATAAATCCTTGTCGAATCCTATTCTTAGTCAGTGTAAGAACATGATTCGATAAAGATTTATTTAACAAAACCGTATGAAGTGTACTTTTTTTACATAGGAATTTTTGCTAGTGTTCGGACACTTTTGTTACCGACTGTATATGTTTAAATACTGAAACTTATTGCAAACTTTTGGCATTCAAACATAGAACTATTTTTAAAACTTTAACTTATCAATGAATTCACAAATTAATACCTAGATATGTTATATATTCTATTGATAAAGAGTAATAATGTACAAATGATGGGAGAAAATAAAAATATTTAAGAGAAGTATTAAAAAAAAAATTAAAATTAGTTAATTAATCTATTTATTATCGATTTTGTGAAGATTTAATTTTAAAGTATTGATTTAGAGTTTATGAATTTTACTTACACATGCATTGAAATATAACAATATAAAATACGATAAAAATTCTTGAAAATCTTTTAAATATAAAATAAATAAATTTTAAAATTTAAAATATTTTTAAAATTTTTAGAGAGCCGGCTGCTAACTATTTTTCCCTTGATTTTACAATACTACAGTCTAACAATAAAATCTAAACAAATATACTTAAATATATCTAACATTAAACTGTAATAATACAAAATCGAATGGGGAAAAAAATAATAATAATAAATAATTAAAAGGTAGTTAGCATGAAAAATTTAAAAAATTAATGTTTTCAAATTATTATTATTACTCTTTATTTATTTATTTATTTATTTATTTGTTTATTTTTTATGGTTTTTGAAAACTTTAATTTATTTAATTTTGTTAAATTTGAATGCAGATTTGGGCAAAACTATGGAAATCCTAGACTAGACATATGAAAATTGTGTAGAATAAACTTATCTGTAGATAGTGTATCCAAATGTCAGGAAGAAATCTCAAACCACATGCAATGAAAATAATGACAGAAAAAGTTACCGTTATCTATCTTGGACCTTGGAGTCCAAGTGCTTCCGTTGTCATAACTGGCAAACCCAATAAAAATTTCACAGTTTGGCGAATTTTTTCGTTTTTTTTTTTTTTTTTTTTTTTTTAAGATTCAAGATTCAGCAAAATGTATATCACTTTTATATTATTAATTGAAAAGGAATTTAATTTAATTATATTTATTATTTTTGTGAGAAATACAAAACTCAAGATTTTTATTCAGATTTTTTTTTTTTTTTTTAATATTACGTGTTATTGCGTATCTATTTAATAATATTTTGCAAAATAATTGACGTTTATTATGAAGTAAAATATAAAAATTTGATCGCAACTAAAATAATCGCATGCCTGCTTATATGAATCAATTACAATAAATTACAGGAAATGTTAAACTAGTGTCTTGTGACTATCACACAATTTTTTTCTTTATTTTCTAATACAATTCACATAGTTTAGATCAAATCACACATTTTACACAGTAAAATTGAAAAACAAAATAAAATATATATATATATATATAATAATAATATTAACTTTTTTTTTTTTTAAATATCGATAACTTTGTTTTACATTATCACAGATAATTGATTCAACCGTTCGTTTTAAAAGATATCAACGAGTAATTTTGAAAAAATATTATAAAAATTTACACACCCGAGGAGGGGGGAAGGATTGCTATTCTTCTTGTTAAAAGTCTTGTTCACCGTTAATATTTTTTAAAAAATCAGTTTGACAATGTTCAACTAAAGAAATCCCTATTGTGTGTATTTATAAGAAATTTTTTCCTTTATTGTAATATTAAAAATTTTGAAAAAAATAAATGACAGTGCGACTTGTTGAGCGTTATATGTGTAAAAAAAGGGGGGGGGGGGGGTAATAATCACTAACTGATATCAAGGGGGAGCAAAATATAAGTTTTCAGGAAATTCTGTTCATTAGTTTTTGACCTAGAGATGACACAAAATTCTTATCACACATGTCCAAACACACAGACAAACTGGCATTTTCTAAGAAATATCAATTTTTTATTAGAACATCTTAAAAAGGGAAAAATCTATCGAAACGCGGGAGCCAAAAATATTTACGAATCAAACCTTTCTTCTTTTTATTATAGAAGAAAGTAATAAATAAATAAGGAAAACAAAATTTTTAGCTACTTTATTTATTATTATTTTTTTTTATTGTTTCAGCTTCTAAATTTACAATATCATAGATTATTTACAACGTATGATCACTTCACTGTTTATTATTATTATGTTTGTTACTTACATAAGAAAAAAGCACTAGATTTGTGAAAATGTTTAACTTCCGGTTTTCGATAAATATACACGTTTTGTGACTTCTGAGTATGATTTGGCTTTTTTTTTCACTTGAAAATGACTGTGAGTTCGTTAAAAAATAAAGAAATAAATAGAAATAAATAAATGTGGACGCGGTTTCTCAAGAAGCAATTGACGCAAAGTAACATAACATTTGAATGGACCAGGAAGTAAATTAGTGCTTATTAGCTTTTAAGATATTATTGTCCATTTTGTGGCGCTGATATAATGTGATCCCATATAAGGAAAGGTTGTATCAGAACTTGTATGATACATAAATGCACTAAAGTTATATATGAGATCAGCATTATGTAAATCTCTGCTGATTCAATTTGGGTGCATATCGGTCGACAGGTGCTTCTGCTATGCTGCAATTTAATCTTGTTAACGGGAAGGCAGTATATCAGTTTCTATGATATTTAAAAGCATCACATTTCGTTTGTGAGATGGCTATTGTAAAGTTAAATAAATTAATTTTCCATATCGGCTATGTTAGGTGGCGCTACTACGTTGAAGTTTTACCCGTTTAGTTAAAATTTTATTTCAACTTTTGTCATTTAAATACCACAAACTTGGTATGTGAAAAATATATTATTAAAATTTATTCTGATTGAATTCGGATACAAATTGGCAAACAAGTTGTGCTGCTATTACTTTTTACGATTTCTAGATGTCTACAGTCTACATTTCAGCATCTATTGCTGAAAATTACACGAAATTACATATATAAAAAGTTTTTTATATGATGGTAAGTTGATTAAAATTCTGTAAATGCTAATCGTAGCTAACTTTGTTCATATAGAATGATATAAAAGAAAGTTTTGTGATGGTCCCAGCGTAACTAATTTTGTATTATAGTTGTGTCACTCAAAGAAAAAATAGTTATATTTTTATTGATACGAGTATAATACAGAAATTATTTATTTTTTAGTAATAAATTTCGTAATTAACAAAAGAGAAAAATAATTCGAATCTCATTGTTTATAAAAAAGTTTCCATCTCTTCTTCACTATATTGTTTAATTTAGTGATAAACCCTACAGTTAATGCCTTAAAATATGCTTGATTTCAAATGAAGAAGAAGAAATCTCCTGAAATCTATCTTTAGAGCTTTATATGGAAAATAAAAGTTTAAAATAGGTTATTTTTTATATAGCTCTTATATCGTATAAAAATTTCGTGCACATTATTGTTTTCTTGAGTAAATATTTATCGAGTCATGGTCTTAGTCTTATGCTGTTCATAGAAAAGTAAGTTTGTGATAAAAAATAACGGTCAAACTATTAAAAAAAAAAAAAAAAAAAAAAAAAAAATGGTATATGAAAAATGTGGATGTGTTCAGTAATTTTGCTGCCGATTGTATAAAAAGTTTTCTTGAATGATTATCAATATTATATGAACAAAAGAAAATTCATTTCACAATCCTTAGTTTAAAAAAATCTGTGCATTTTTATACAAAATGTTATACCAGAGGTCTGCACGAGCCGAAAGTTTAAGGCCTGAGCCCAGTCCGGACGGAAACCGATAAAGTCAGGCTCGATGAAGAAAGGGGGAAAATGAATAAAAACAACAAGAAAAAATTGCATGCATTTCTACGCTTTTTTATTTTTATTTTATTTTATTTTTATTTTATTTTTATTGTATTTATTTATTTATTTATTATTATTGCTATTATTATAATAAGTATTAGTATTATTATTTTGTATCTAATTTTCAGAGGCTTTATTAGATTAGAATTTTTTTATTCAGAGGCTAAGCAATTTATTAATGGAAAATGATGCCATTCTCATGTAATATCCTGACAAAAATAGCGTTATAAACATACACACAATGACACACACATGCACTCACATATAGAAAGAGAAAGTTTTCTGAAATCATTTTTGGCTCTCATGATGTGTGGAACTTCAAGATATCGCAAAATTTTTTAATTACGAAAAATGTACAGACAAAAGTCAGATTTATTAATATAGATTTATCATAAAACATATTTTTTTTTTTCATTTATCAGACCCTTTCCAAACCCAAATAAATAAATAAATAGATAATGAAATAAAAATTACTTTTAGTTCCCCATCATACTATAGGTATGGGGAACTTAGGTATCGTGAAAATTTTCGACCTCGGTTTTTTGACTTTTTTACACGTTTTCAGGTGTGAGGAATCCGAAAATGACAAAATTTGTATGGTGTCTGTCTGTAGGGTGTCTGTTAGTGGGTTAGTGTGTTAGTGTGTTAGTCTGTGTACACAATATCTCAAGAACAAATTGTCGCAGAGAGGTCAAATCAGTTTTAAAGTATTACTTTCGACACTGGCAAGAACCCTATTCATTTACAACATTCGAATTTAAAAACTTTGTAAGTTATTAGAAATTTACGATTTTCTTAACATGGGAGAATAGGACAAAAATTCACTTAAACGTGCATTAAATGGAAACTTTTTACTGTAAAAATGTCAGACCAGTTTTAAAATAGTTTTGATGCCGGAATGAACATCAGTAACTATAAATAAGCTACTTTGAAAATTTCGCAAGTCATTGGATATTTACGAATTTCTTAACATGGCAGAATAGGACAAAATTTGACATAAATGTCAATTTTGAGAGATATTTTCATCGTAAAGATGTCAGACTACTTTTGAAATATTATTTAGGATACTGGCATGAATATTATTGACTATGAATTTTCCAATATAAAAATTTCGTAAGTTATTGGAAATTTACAAATTTCTTAACATGGCAGGATAGAGCAAAATTTCGCATAAACGTCAATCTTGAGGGATGTTTTCATCGTAAAGATGTCAAACCACTTACGAAATATTATTTAGGATACTGGCATGAATATCATAGACTATGATTTTTCCAATTTAAAAAATTTGTAAGTTATTTGGAATTTACGATTTACTTAAAATGACAGAATGGGGTAAAATTGAGCATAAACTTCCATTTTGAGGATCATAAATACATTAGACAACTTCAAAATTACATTTATAATATTTTTTTTGAACATGATTGAATACAAATATTCTAATAGGAAAATTTCGTAAATTATTCGTAATTTACGATTTTACCAGCATAGCGAAATTGTAAATTTTTCATACAAATATGAATTTTGAGGATTATTGCATTGGAAATAGTAGCATGAAAACTAAACAACGGAATTGACCCTGATAAAATAAATTAATAGATTAGAATAAGATAAATATATCGAAGTGAACGAAGGATAGCCTATTAGGCGGGGATTTCATTCTGTCACTCTATCAAGCTTTGGCGAAATTCATTTCTTTTAACATGATTATAATATGTCTCGCACTAGAAATATATGAGAACATAAATAAGATGGGGAACTGAGCAGAGTCCACCTATGCCAACTAACTAGTTAATTATATATTATCAATATTAAAAAAAAAAAGACTGTTTTTTATTTAAATTTTAATAATAATCTGGTGGCACTCATCCGACTTTTTCTTACTCTTACCTAGCATTTGAATGCTATAAACACAAATTGCGGATTAAGGTGTAAGGTAACAAGTACTATATATAAATCTACGTTTCAAATATTTCAAACTACTTTTAGGAACAAATAAATTTTGATGAATAACTCTCTTAGTGAGGGGGTTAAATATAGTACTTACTATAAATAATTCTTGGTTGATATTAAATTTAAAAGTTCATTTGAAATTATTCAATCAACTTCGATCTCACCACTTTTGAAGCTTATTAATCTTAGTCAAATATTTTAAGTAGCAACCTCATAATCAACTTCAAAATACAAAATTTAAATTGTCTGCAAATATATGTTCTAAAGTTAGCTGATAACAGACATACACAAAGATTAACATTTTAAAATTTCATTTTAGTATTTAGGGACCCTCAAAACGTGTAATTATGCGCGAAACAAGCCTTAAAAATTTCACTTTAAAATTTTTTTATTTTGTTCTCTGCATAGGTATAAAGAAATTTTTATTCCTGGGTAGACCTGTAAAGGAAAGGAGAACGATTCTCATACCATATTTTCCACAAAACATGCTTTTATGCATATAAAAAATATATGTTCATTTCATTTTGTTTAGTACAGGCTATAGATGTTAAACTGTAAATAGCAAAAAATTTTACCCACATACTTAATGTATTTGAATTATTATGGATATCCCTGTACACGAACCATTTCCATGATCTCAACGAAAAGCTAAGTGCAGCATCCTTATATGACACTGATTTAGAATGTTAAGTTTTCATATTCTGGAATTATTTGTTTTTTAGCTATGCTGATAACAGGCACACACGCATAGACATACACAAAGACACACATACACACTCAGAGATCAAACGTAAAAACTTGATATTTGGAGTCAGGGGACCTCAAAACGCGTAAGTATTAAAAAAACGCAGTTTTCAAAATTTAACCCAAAAAGCAATACTTTCTCTATCTTATCTAAGGATAAGAAAATGCATAAAAGAAAAGAAATAATTAAGGATAGGAGAAAATATAGCCAAATTAGCGATAAAGTTGCCAAACCGTTTGGTTTGACTTCCCGCAACAGCTGCAAATTAAAGCGCGAAAATCTTTGTGACTGCAATTCTGCTGACCATGCACTATATTACTCATTCAATAACATCCGGGATTTTCTTTTTTGTTCACGATTTCCATTAGACTCAAATCTTAAACATTTTTAAAACTTGTACATTGAGGCCATCACAAAACATTCGTCCATATTTTCCCATTCAAACTCTTGCAGTACAGAACATGTTATTTATTAAATTTATTATTTATCTAAATACTTTCCTCTGGCGAATGCATACGATTTTCATAAATCAGAATACAATCAGTTTTATGCTAGATCTAGAAAATATAATCTTAGAAAACATAATTTTCTAAAGATTTTCATTTTTGTTATTATTATGAAAAATGATAAAAAAGTAGATAAATTTGTTTTTAAATCATCAGAAATCGATGGTTCAACCATTCATTTTAAAGGTAAACATATTGAAAAATCTTCCATACACCCCTTCTCCTCCCTCGGGAATGATGGATACTTATTCCTTGGAGAGAAATTGATGTCCGATGAATACCCCCCCCCCCCCAAAAAAAAAAAAAATAAATAAATAAATAAATAAAAATAAAATAAAATAAAATAAAGAAAAAAAAAGCATTGAGTATTACTGGTTATACAACCAAGTTGTATCAACAATATATCAAATGTATGTCACACACAAGGTTTGATGAGTATATATATTATAGAAGCTGAGATATAGTCTTTCCGTAAATAGAAAATATAGGCTTTTTATAAATTGGAACGTGGCAGCGCCACCTGTCGTCCGATAAGCACCCAAAGTTAATCAGTAGAGTTTTATATACTAGCAATTTTACGTACAACTTTTACAACATTTATAAATCACAGAAGTTGAGATATTTCGTTCCCGTTATGGGATTAAATTGCAACATAGCTACGCCACATGTTGGCCGATGTGCATCAGTGACGTTTTACATAAAATCGATTTCACATATAACTTCAGTATATTACAAAATTTAGAAGTTTAAGTTTTGTTTTAAATCACATGAGCTGAAATATTGCCTTTCAGATAACGTAATTAAATTGCAGATTAGTAACGCCACCTGTTGGCCAATGTATACATTCAAAATGTATATACACCTCCTTATACATACACCCCGTGTATCAAGTTTTATGAATTTGTACACTATAGAAGTTGAGATATAACCATCACATAACTGGTGGGATTCACTACGTAGCAGCGCCACCTATCAGGCGAAATATCCCATATGCAATTAAAAAAAACACCAATTGAGGGCAAGTTCCAATTATATAACAAATTTCGTTAAATTCTGTCCATTGATTTTTGAAATAAAATATCCACAATTTTATTTTCACCAATTTAAAATTTTGTAATTTTTTTCACTTCACCGCTACTACTTCTAGTTGAGCATTCTTCATTGACGTGCTAACAAAACGTTAAACTGAAAATATAAAAAAGGCCCTATCCGCTATCATGTTAAAAAATTATAAATTTCGAATAACTGACGAAGATTTTAAATTAGAATGTTGCAAATCTCTGAATAGGATTGATATCATACGTGATATTTTAAAACTGGTCCGATTTCTCTACAATCATTTGTTGTTAAGATTTCGTTTACCTGGACTAACAGACTAACACACTAATAGGCACCGATACCCATTAACAGGCACCATACCAACCTTTGATTTTCGGATTCTTCACACCACAAAACGTGTAAAAAATTCAAAAACCGAAGTCTAAAATTTTCATGATTAAACTAGTTTGCCTACCAATAGTATACTTAAAAATCCTTTTGTCATGTTCGTTATAATTACACTGTTACAGAACGTGTTATGACGGTCATATAGTTGAACGTTCTATATAGAACTAGAATTGTACGTGTTATAGATGGTACAAAGCACACATTTTCAGAACGTTTTAAATAATACTATTTTTGAACGTACAATAGAACGTTCTATTGACACGAAACACGGTGTTTGAACTACTGTAACCGTTATTAAACGTTCAAAGAACGTTCTTGTGCTACTTGGGTAGTTCAGTAGTTGTAACAGGGAATTAAAAAATAGCATGGATTTAGAGAAAAATAGATTGAAATTAATTGTTCCGATTTTAGAATATTCAATGCAATTTAAATCAATAATATCAATAATTTAAAAAAATGAATAAATAAACTAATAATAATTTCATTAAAATTACAATTTCAATCAAGCTAATTAAATAAATCCTGGTGATTATTAATGTAATACAGAATAGAATGCTTATTTTTCCAGATAAGTCGGAAACAAAAATTTATCTGGATAATTTGTGCTCTATTATAATGATTTTATCTTTATAGTGTCTTATTTATTTATTTATTTTTATATTAAATCTTATTAGATTAAATTACCAAAGCCTAGAGCACTAGGAGCTGTGCGAACCAAAGGATTTTTTCTTTTCGAAGTTAATTTGTGTCAATACATCAGTTTTTGTTAATTTCAGTAAATCCATAGTGTGTAATAAAATCACATATACCAATTTAACTTTAAAAATTTATTTACTTTTTATTTTGTTTTCTTTTCTTTTTTTAACTACAGTCCTGTCCCATTAATCCCCACATGTGGGGATGAATGGAACAATGCACAGGCATGTAAAAATATATTATTACTTAAAACTGATAACTTTTTATTAAAGTTAGTATGTTTATTTGTAACTGATTGCTGAAGTGTGCTTATGATCAATGCTACAAAATTCTGAATTGCATAGGGTGAACGTTATTAATAAAAACCTGAAAAATGTCCCATTCATCCCAACTCTCCCATACTTAATAGAGTCATTATATAGAAATATATTTATATTGATACGGGTAATTTGTCTAAGCTATAGTTTACTCAAGGTACAATTAAGGTTTTCAAATCAAATTAACCTTGCAAATACAATTTTGCAACGTAAAAAGAAACATTATTATTTATTTTTTTAATTATTTAAAATCTGTCATCAGCATGTAAGAGTAATAGAACCTCTTGTTGGTTGATACTGATTAAGATTTATTGAGATAAATTTATAATACACGTCACTTTACATATCATCAACTTATACTATGAATATGAACATTGACTAAACATATTAAATATCATTAACAATAATAATATATGATAATAATTAATCATGGAGAAAAAATACATTTATCGATATTAATATCAAGTGTTTATTATAAGCAATGAATATGTCATTAAAGTTCCGATAGCAGTCAAATAAAAACCTCTTGTAAAGTGAAAGAATCCCCAACCGGAGAATGCAAATGACGGTTCGTGGAATTTTTGTGTTAAATATTCTGGGCTGATTGTAGAAGTTTTTCTTTCACTAGGACTTAAAAGACGCAAAATTTCAACATTTACTTTTTTAGCTATTTTATCAGCGTCATTAATAGCAGAAGCAAAGAAAATAATTGCAGTAAACGATAAAAACTAACTTGTATTTGGAGGAAACTTTGATTTTAAAAAATTCGTTGTTCCAAGGAACATAGAAATTGCATAAAAAACAAATAGAATAAAAATTGGAGCAGATAAAGCTTCATTTATATCATTATACAATGCTAAAATTCTGTTATAGTGTAGAAAACTGTTATTACAGATTACTGAAGTTATGTTACCTCTTTTTTTAACATTTCTGGTAAATTCAATGCACTTGATCAAAACAAGTGTCATAAAACGAAATAAAATAATTAATAACAATGAAATGTGAAACGGAAAAAGGGAAATAGCATAGTCTCTAGAAAAATTAATAGAGTATGTAATACTTGATGCCAAATTTGAGTCAATATCGTCAAATTCCAGTCTTCCAAAGGAAATGTGCTTAAATGTTTTTATTGATTCTTCTTTATGATAAAGAATTAAAAAAATCGAAAAATACATAGAAAAATCAAAAACAACAGGCAGCGTTTTACAAATTTTTCAGGTGATGAAAAGTTGATTGTTTTTGCTACATATTTTAATTTAGTTATTGCTTTTCAAATTCTCCCTTTGAATCGAACAATATAATACCATATCAAGAAAGCACACAGAAACATTGCATTCGATGCCCATAATATTTTTCTCCACGATATGACGTGAATTTCATTACATGTTTTCACTATTTGCACGTAAATTGAAATTGCCTATATGATTTTAATGAAAATTTCAGAAAATCTATTACAAGATTTAAAATTTAGAACAGTATATAACTCGCACATCACTCGCAACTATCACTTTTCGCAAATTTGGATGCCAAAGTGGCTTTGACACTAAGTCAATGCCTACCTTTATTGAAACATACCTTTATGGAGCTGTCTTTTGTTTCCACATTTACTCGAATGCCGTATACAAAGTACCACGTAAACAATTAGGCAAGTTCTAGTCTAAAACCATGAATAATGACTCCTCTTTGTATAATCTTGTTAGTCAATTGTACTTTTAACGAAGTTAGTTTTGCATTAGAAAAGAATGAATTTCGCTGGAAATTTCCAAAACTCTGTTCTTATTGAAGTTAGAGCTTCCAAAGTCTGGTAGTCGTAATCTACACTATTTAACCAAATTTATATTTCAAATTCGACACCAAATCTACAAAATCAACGCCAAGACCAAAAGCTTCGTTGGCGTCTGGGGGTGATTAGCGACCAATTTTCGCGGGAAATATTATTTCAGTGTAGTGAAAATTTGAAAACAATTTATCAGTTATAAAACAGCTAATTGTTTTGTGTTAAAGGTATCGTTTTTCGCCATTAATTTTCGTCAAAGGAGATAAAAGTACACTGGACAAAATTCCATTTAACTAAATACGTATCTCATTGGCAAATACACATCTAAGATGTGTATTTGTCTATGAGATATTCTGTAATAATCTGTGGTAATCTAAATCTAAACAAGCTACCATATTTGTTCTCTACGTTATTCACTATCCTATTCATCGAGACTTTTTTGGTTAGAGTAATATTTTTTATTTTATTTTATTTTATTTATTTATTTATTTATTTATTGGAGGAGAAGGGTGGGGTTTCAATAGTGTTCAAGTACTAGAACCTGTCTACGTATTTACGAAACAGTTGCCCCACAAAATAATGTCAATGTTTTCGTAACAATATGTTATATTCTAATGAGTCAAGAAGGAAGTCATGGTGCACCTTAGATTTCTTTATTTACGTAGTATTATTTTACACCTGCCAATACGATGCCTTCTGCATATCTCCTCGAAAGCGTTATCCAATCCGACTGGATTTTCTTTGTTTTTCGACCGAACAGAAATGTTTTAGTCCAAACAAAAATAAGTGATGAAGACCTCCAGCGGACTTTGCAAAGAAGCGATTTTGTAATCGAATTATCTCTGTTAAACACATTTTTATTTTGTGGTGAAAATTCAACCTAGTAAAATTTGCTGCTTCTTAATTTATACTAAAAGTCATTGTTGTAATGCATTTTGATATGGACATCACATAGCGTAGCAAAGTCTATTTTTATAAATGACGTTAATGTCTCTTTTTTGATGTCCATTAAACAGACCCCTTAATATCTAAATTTCATAAAGTTCAATTAGCTTTCCAGTGCGAGTAATACAAACGTGTGCTGAGATAAAAATTTACGGATACTTTATCTAAATATTGTAAAACTATTAAAAATAATGTTAATACATAAAGTATTGTGTTTAAATTGTTTTTAATGCTGAAAAAGCAATTTTTGGGACCTGTGCCAAAACAGAAGCATCGTAATGACTAATTCGCCTTCTGCGAGTGCAAAAAAATATAGTTCCAAACTGAGTAAAAGACAGACAGATATAGATATAAGCATAATGTGCAGTTCTTTCTGTCTCTCTTTTTTTTTTTTTTTTTCTTTTTCTTTTTTTTGTTTAACATATTTATTATAGCATTATATATGTATATATATATATATATATAGGCTGACGTTTTCTATGTTAAAATATTTCTATATATATATGTGTGCGTGTGCGTATGCGTATTTCTGTGTGTGTGTGTGTATTTTTCGAAATTTTACATATTAATTGAGAGTAAGGAAGGGTGACTAGTGCCATGAAACGCGTGACACATTATCTACAGTAAGTAAAAATAATACGTATTTCTTCAGTTCTTGTCAGTAGTTCAAGAGCTCATTATTTACAAATTACGCTAGTGAAGCAGAAAGTATAATTTTAATTTATCTATTCTATATATATTCACTAGAAAACACACATTGCAAACTATAATGATGTTAAAAATTAATTGCATAAAAATTGCATAAAAATTAATTGCAGTAAACAATAAAAAACAAACTATTGCAAAAACTGTTATTTGTGGAGGAAACTTTGATTCTAGAAACTTCGTTGTTCCAAGGAACATGGAAATTGCATAAAAAACAGTTGTTATTCCCTGTAATTTCACAACATCAGGTTTAGCAACTCTAGTACTTAATAGCGTCCTTATATAGAAATATACTTATATTGATACGGGTAATTTGTCTAAGCCACAGTTTACTCAAGGTTCAATTAAGGTTTTCAAATCAAATTAACCTTCCAAATACAACTTCACAAGGTAAAAATGAAATATTAATATTTATTTTTTAAATGATTTCAAATCTGCCGTCAGCATGTATACTACTGGAAACTATTTTTGATTGATCCTGATTAACATTTATTCAGCTAAATTTGCAATACACGTCACTTTATAAGTCATCAACTTAAACTATGCATATGAACATTAACTAAACATATTAAATATCATTAACAATAATTATATATGATGATAATTAATCAGGGAGAAAAAATATATTTATCGATATCAATATCAAGTGTTTATTATAAGCAACGAATATGTCATTAAACTTCCGATAGCAGTAAAATAAAAACTTCTTGTAAAGTGAAAGAATCCCCAACCGGAGAATGCAAATGCCGGTTCGTGGTATTTTTGTGCTAAATATTCTGGGCTGATAGTAGAAGATTTTCTTTCACCAGGACTTAAAAAACGCAACATTTCAATATTTATTTTTTTAGCTATTTTATCAGCGTCATTAATAGCAGAAGCATAAAAATTAATTGCAGTAAACAATAAAAAACAAACTATTGCAAAAACTGTTATTTGTGGAGGAAACTTTGATTCTAGAAACTTCGTTGTTCCAAGGAACATGGAAATTGCATAAAAAACAGTTGTTATTCCCTGTAATTTCACAACATCAGGTTTAGCAACTCTAGTACTTAATAGCGTCCTTATATAGAAATATACTTATATTGATACGGGTAATTTGTCTAAGCCACAGTTTACTCAAGGTTCAATTAAGGTTTTCAAATCAAATTAACCTTCCAAATACAACTTCACAAGGTAAAAATGAAATATTAATATTTATTTTTTAAATGATTTCAAATCTGCCGTCAGCATGTATACTACTGGAAACTATTTTTGATTGATCCTGATTAACATTTATTCAGCTAAATTTGCAATACACGTCACTTTATAAGTCATCAACTTAAACTATGCATATGAACATTAACTAAACATATTGAATATCATTAACAATAATTATATATGATGATAATTAATCAGGGAGAAAAAATATATTTATCGATATCAATATCAAGTGTTTATTATAAGCAACGAATATGTCATTAAACTTCCGATAGCAGTAAAATAAAAACTTCTTGTAAAGTGAAAGAATCCCCAACCGGAGAATGCAAATGCCGGTTCGTGGTATTTTTGTGCTAAATATTCTGGGCTGATAGTAGAAGATTTTCTTTCACCAGGACTTAAAAAACGCAACATTTCAATATTTATTTTTTTAGCTATTTTATCAGCGTCATTAATAGCAGAAGCATAAAAATTAATTGCAGTAAACAATAAAAAACAAACTATTGCATAAACTGTTATTTGTGGAGGAAACTTTGATTCTAGAAACTTCGTTGTTCCAAGGAACATAGAAATCGCATAAAAAACACATAGAATGAAAACTGGAACAGATAAAACTTCATTTATATCATTATACAATACTAAAATGCTATTATAGTGTAGAAAACTGTTATTACAAGTTATTGAAGTTATATTACCTCTTCTTTTAATATTTCTGGTAATTTCAATGTACTTGTTCAAAACAAGCGTCATAAAACGAAATAAAATAATTAATAAGAATGAAATGTAAAACGGAAAAAGGAAAATAACATAGCTTCTAGAAAAAATAATAGAGTATGTAATACTTGCTGCCAAATTTGAGTCAACATCGTCAAATTCCAGTCTTCCAATGGAAATATGCTTAAATGTTTTTGTCGATTCTTCTTTGTTATAGAGCATTAAAAAAAATCGAAAAATATATAGAAAAATCAGAAGCAACAGGCAGTGTTTTACAAAATTTTCAGGTGGTGTAACGTTGATTCTTTTTGCTATATATTTTAATTTACTTATTACTTTTCGAATTCTCCCTTGGTATCGAACAATATAATACCATATCAAAAAAATACAGAGAACCACTGCATTCGATGCCCATAAATTTTTTCTCCGCGATATGTCGTGAATTTCATTATATGTCTTCATTATTTGCAAGTAAATTGAAATTGCCCATATGATTTTAATGAAAATTTCAGAAAATCTTTTACAAGATTTAAAGTGTTGAACAAAATATAACTCGCAAATGTCAATGCCAAACATATTAAGTAACCAAATGCATCTGTCAAACCATTTAACTTCATTCGTGTCTTTGCAATTTTTAATTTTCTGTTTGAGTGTTAGTTCAGAACATTTAATCCTACATTGCTTCATATTAAAACTCATAGCATTTACAATGTATGTTCATCAGTTTATTCTAATTTATGATTTCATTTCATAGATACTTTTTAACACATACGCAAATATATTAATGGATTTTATCCACCGGACATCATTATAGATGCAGATTTATGAAAGACTTTGCGGCAATCTCCGAACTTAAAATTTTTGTTTACTGCAGCATAAACCAATTCAAAAGCCGCTTACGTTGGTAAATACTTGAAGCAGTTGCCACTGGTGCAAATGGTCCTGTGTTAAAAGAGCAAATGTGGTTGGTATAGCAACAAAAACAATATGATTTTATAAACAGCATACTTATAATTTATCTTTAATAAAAAAATTTGCATGAAAGGTTTTATTTCATTTATCGTTTATGTAATGAAAGCATTACTAAAATGAATTTGTGAAATTAAAATATTGATATTTTGAAGCTAAAGAGATATAGTCTAGCAAAAGTATTGTTAATATGAAGTTATTAAAATAATTAATTTTTTCATGTATCAACATCAATACTGTGCAAGTATCTCTTGAAAATAATTTTGTTTATCCACGAAGTTTTATGTACTTTTATTTTATCGAAAAGTAAACTAATATTTTAAAGTGCTAACACTAATTATTTACATACCCTTAGCGTAGAAGGACATTTAGATTTGTTTTATCTCCATAGAGATTGACGTTATTCAACATATTACGGTCAACATTCTTTTTATTTTCTCAAAAGTAAAATTTTAATTGCAAGCATTTAATTTCTCAAGCATTAATTACGAACTTTTATAGGTGGATGTAAAATTTTAATCAAGATAATTAATTTTCTACTCTTAAAGTCTGTGTTACAACATTAGATCTTTAAGTAATTTTTCAACATGTATAAATTCCAATATGTGAAATTGTCATTATTCTGGAACGAAAATTATTAGGAAGGTACTGTGAGTGATCATAAAAAATATTCGGTAAAGCTTTATAAATCTAGCTCAAAACTCAAAAGAAGTAATATTAGAAACTACAATTTCTTTTTTTCTTTTCTTTTTTTTTTTTTTTTTTTTCTAATTTAAGATATATATATAAATATATATATGAAAAAAAAAATCTTTTGTTGTGAATTTAGAGTAAATATTGATGAAACTGTAATTGCCACAAAATTTTCCTATACATTTAACTGTATCTTAATGCAATGCAAAGTTTTTAAAAATTTATAATGCAGCCACATTTTCTGTTCCTTGAATTTCGGAGGATTCTAAAGGCTTGGAAGGTTGCCAAATTGGCCGACGGTTGCCAAAGAAAGTCATTCGGTTTTTCCTTATCTTCTCTTAACCATCAGGTTATCACCCCTATTTTAGCAGCACTGCATTCGTTGAGTCAACACTTCTCCATAGTCTTTCCCCGTCACAAAAAACGTGGTTAAATAATATAGATATATTTTTATTTGTACAATAAATGTATATTTATAATACAACATTCTGCTTGTCACATAATTTGATGACTACTTCATATAATATGTACAAGTTGCGATAGACAAATAATGTGATATAAATTATTTTATAAAAAGTATAGTTCATTTTATTTATTTATTTTATTGTATTTTATTTTTTTGTCTTGATGGAAGTTCTTTAAATGTTTTAAAATGGTGTCTGTTTTCATAACTGTTAGCATGTAGATTTAAATGTTGATTAGCTTTTTATTTCTTACTTTTTTGCCTGTGCATCTTTATTTAAATAGAAACATCAAATTATATTATACATTAGCTTAAAGAAAATTTTCTTCAAAATTTTCTATAAAATTTAGACTATTAAAACATGGTTTTATTTTATAAACACTTAAAAAACAATTTCCGGTAAATTTAAAAGGCATAGAAAAAAATTGAATTATTTATTTTTAAACGGAAATACACACATATATATATATAAATATATATATTACATTCCGAACACTGTAGTGAGTATTGTAATCATGTCAAAAATCTGAATTTGAGATTTTGACGTTTGTATACGTTTCGAGGTTCCCTGAGTCCATTTTTACTATTTTTACGATGATGTATGTATGTGTGTGTATGTGTGTGTGTATGTATGTGTGTGTGTGTGAGAGAGAGTGAACACCCTAGTGTCTAAACGCTTTGCTCGAATGAGTTGTAAGTAGGTACGCATGTTGCAAGTCACCGTAGCACGAATCCTATTGATTTTGATGAATCTAGCACTTATAGTTTTTTTACAGGGACACAAAGAAATTTTTTTTATCATCATGGCCTACGGGACCAAAATCTTAAAAGTGCGATAGCGTCTAAAGCCCTTACTCAATTGACCAAAAAATTTATACACATTCTATAGGTCACAGAGACTCAATCTGTATAGATTTTGGAGAATCTAGCACTTATAGTTTTTTTAAGGGACAAAAAAAAAAATTCTTTATCATTATGACCTATTTGGCCAAATTATTAAAATTGGGATAGCTTCTAAACGCTTTTTTAATCTGAGAAAAAAATTGTATACATATTATAGGTCACAGTTGCACCAACTGTATGGATTTTGGTGAATTTAGCACAGACAGTTTGCTTACAGTGGCACAAAGAAAAATTCTTTATCATTATGGCCTATGGGACCAAACTTTCAAAGATGTGATAGCGTCTAAACGCCTTATTCAACTGAGCTGAAAATTTATATGAATATTATAAATCACTGTTGCAGCAACTATAAGCATTTTGGTGAATCTAGCCTTTATAGGTTTTTATAGGGACACAACAAAATATTCTTTATCATTATGATCAAAGTTCAGTAGCGTTAAATAAAACATCGTGTAATAGATAGAGAAAAATACTCAAACCCTTTGTTATGGTTTTCTCTCTTTTGTTTGTTTAAGAACTCCTCTTTCTTTACTTTATCTACAAAACTGTTAATTACTCAATGATCGGAAAGTCGAGTAGAGTCACTCCAGATTTTTTTTCCTTAGAAATTTCACCTCAGAATAAATTAAATTAAAACGCGAGTATCCAAAATATTTCTCATTTGAGAAACCAATGACATGATAGGTTCCTTCTGTTAATATTTTTTTTTCCTAACTCTTCCATCACTATTCTTTTATAGTACATCTAAAACAATTTTATACGATCAATTAAGAGGAAAATTGTTATTTAAATAAAGTGGTGAAAGCTCAGAGAAAGCTCAGAAGTGGGATCGCACTAACCATGAACGAAGTACATGATCGACATTCAATCATAACCTTCGCGAAACGTTCTGTTGGAATTAAACTCGTTAAAGAGTTTTTAAGTTTTTTTTTTTTTTTTTTTTTTTTTTTAATCCTTTTTGGTCATTTGTAGACTTTGCCTTTAACGCAACTCCATAAAATGAAGCCTAGTGAAGGTAAGTCAGGTCGGTTGGGCGATTAAAAAGTCCACAACCGAAGCAGTTCGGCAAGCCTTTCATGATAACACGATTAACACGATTACATGATTACACGATTTACTTCTAATCAATCTGAGGTTGTTTTTCGTTAAACGTTTAGGACATACAGTTTATCTTTCCAGTTCAGTTCACAAGTTCAGAGAAAACATTGGTATCAGCTACCGAATCTGTTTATTCAAATTAGGCAACTATTGCTTTTAACGTGCTTGAAGATGCCTTTGACCTTGATACTAGACAATTTCCTGAGCTTTTTGGCAGAACTCTAGAAACAAAAATAAAAAATTGTTAATGAAAAATAAATAAATAAATAAATAGAAAAAAAAAATACTCTCTGAAACTAACGAGATACGTTTTGTGTCCGTGAGCATATGTGCACATATTCATGTCTCAAGTTCAACTAGGGGAGAGTTGAGATGAATGGGACGCAGGATGAATGGGACAATAGCAAAATTTTTATGTTTTGCAAGCGCTATAAACTAGACAATTTTTCTCATATATGGCAGTACTGAGGTCATTCATCAAGTGCAGTTTCAGAATTGTGCTGTCTATTGAAGGGCAGAAAAAAATTAAAGTGTATTTTTCTGCTGCCAGAGTAAGTTTGTACTGATTGAATTAGATAGTAGTTAAGAAATTAACTATTTGCTTAAAGTCAATATAACTCATATATGCTGAAAAGGCATAATCTTTTATTGTGTTTATGATATTCAAGAAGAATATCGACAATTGTTCCTTAGGCCTATTTCATGTTTTATATAGTCTTGTGGTGGATGAATGGGACAATTTAAATGGAGATGAAGGGGACATTCCCCACTATGTGCTAATTTAAAACTGTACACAAGAATTACATTAAAACAAATCATAAATAGATTTTCAATATTTTTATAACCTGTAGCTCAATAGTTATAACATGGAATTATAAATATAAGCATTGATTTAGAGAAAAATAGATTGAAATTAATTGTTCTCGTTTTTGTTTATAATAATTATTATTAAAAAAAATTATTAGTTAGAATGTTCAATGCAACTTAAATCAATAAAATCAATAATTAAAAAAAAAAATAATTAAACTAATAATAATTGGATTAAAATCACGATTTCAATCAAGCTAATTAAATAAATCCTGTTGATTATTAATGCAATACAGAATAGAAAGCTTATTTTTCCCGATCAGTCGGAAACAAAAATTTATCTGGATAATTTGTACTTTATTATAATGATTTTTATATTTCTAGTGTCTTATTTATTTATTTATTTTTAGATTAGATCTTATTAGGTTAAAATTACCAAAGCATAGAGCACCAGGAACTGTGCGAACCAAAATATTTTTGCTTTTTGATGTTTTTAGTCAATACATCAGTTTATGTTAATTTCAGTAACTTCATAGTGTGTAATAAAATCACATAAAACCCAGACAGCACATCGCCTCCCCAGGATATCTTCAAGATGTCTTCTGGATGAAAAGACATCCCAGAAACGTCCTTAGGATGTACTGTGGATAAGTTAAGCCTAACTGTGCTGTTAGGGAACCAATTTACCTTTAAAAATGTATTTATCTTCCATATTGTTTTCTTTTCTTTGTTAACTCCAGTCCTGTCCCATTCATTCCCATAGGTGGGGATGAATGGGACAATGCATATGCATGTGAAAAAAATTATTATTAATTAAAAATGATAACTTTTTATTAATGTTAGTATGTTTATATGTAACTGATTACTCAAGTGTGCTTATGAGCAATGTTATAAAATTTTGAATTACATATGGTGAACGTTATTAATAAAAACATGAAAAATGTCCCATTCATCCCCACTCTCCCCTACTTGATACGGTTTTCGAATAAAAGTTTTGCTATATCCTGTAATGCATCTGGGAAATAAATTAAAAATAAATAAAATACATGTATTTGAACTAAAAATAAGAAATTAATTGCTTTTCTTTTTGAGTTTGGTTATTTATTTCTTATTCTGTAATATGTTTTATGTTTCAGATTCATGGTGTACAAGTGCAAATAACTATTATTTATTTCTACTATAAACCTTTTAGTGTATTTCTATCAACTTTATTTGAAAATCGTTAAGAGAGTTTTGAAAATTAATAGTTATTTGTTCTCTGCCACATATTCTCGCAATAATGGAATTTTGTTTCTATAAATAATTTTTATAAGAAATTACGTTTAGTAGATATGAGATCTCTGTTTTTATTAAAAACAATTTTTTGAAACAAAAAACTAAATTATAAAATATAAAAGCAATGCACTATTGGATTTGTTTCCAGAATTTTAAAACCATATAAAAGAATATTTTTAAAATACACTATTTCTTTTACAAAACTAAATGATGTATAAGATTTTTTTTTTAACTTGAAAAAATAATAATTATTTGAAAAAAAGATTTTTTCAGTTCCTTAATTATCATTTTAATTTGATTTCAAATGATTTTTCCTACGATTTATAATAAATTTTAACTGAATTAGACAGCACCAAATTGTTGTTTCTTTAAGATTTGATTATTTATTTATTTATTTTTATAAATTCTGGCCGAGAACTAAGAGAATATATGACATCACTTTTCCATAATATTCTCAATTTTATAGGAATATTTTCAAAAACTTGATTAACGTATATTAATATTAATTTTCATATTCAGTGTCCTACTTTCTACAGTATCTTACTTATCCTGATATTCCATAATTAAAATGCAAGAATAATATGAAAAAAAGAAAAAGAAAAAAAAATAATGTAATGATACTTAATAATTTATAAGGATGCAATAATTTTACATGCTCTTTAAATTCGATTTATTTGCACTTAATATCGAGGAATATATAAATATATCCTATAATAACAGGAGAATTGATGTTGGAATATTAAAATCCAAATAAACTACTACGTCAGAAACGCCAAAAGAAAAATATTTGCGATGCATACAGTGTTGTGGTAGCCTTAAGCATACCGTCTTCAGTGCAAAGAGAATCATCATCATCATCATCATCACGGGCTTTAGAAGGACCTACAGCTGTCGAGACAGCCGCTAACCTTCACCAGAGGAAGACAAAACACAGAAAGAGGGCTTGCATCTTCGAATGGATCGGACCCATGAAGTAAGGAAGTTCCCAGTGAACTCCGGCGTGATGATTAGACGACAGCAGAATAAAGATGAGATGGTAACCTAGCAGCTTGGATATGGATGCAGAATGGTTGGTAGAAGAGAAAGAAAGGGAACCTAACGGGTAGGGGGGTGCGGAATCGCAGACAGCCTGTATTCATCGGCACTCGGTCTGTCTAGGACAGTGTAGCCTTGAAAAGGGCTCCTTTTCGGCATGAATAACAGAGCTGAATGCTAACCGCCAAACCTAACACTAAATAAACACTAAATAAAATAAAAATAAATAAAATAAAGGAGAGAGTTTAAGAATAGTTAAAAATAAATTAAGTTAAAATAAACAAAAATAAACAAAATAAATTAAAATAAACAACATTTAAAAAATAACTTAAAATTACAAACAAAACAGAACCAGTACATTTTTACTCAATAAAAAAAAGTCCAACCACCATATAAGGTAGTTGGGATAACTGTTCTCCGAGAACTTCCCAGCGAATACCAATTTTGGATATAACATCCTGAAAATTTTTCATTTTATTGAGAGCAATTTTAAATTTAGAAAGGAGTTCCGAAAAGTTATTTACATTAAGTTCCCTAGTGATTTCATTAATTATATTAGAAAATTCGTTAAACGAATTGGGGGGGGGGGTTAAGAGGAATGCTCGAGGAGGCTGAGTTGAGAATAAGAGAAGTAATTTTGGTATAACTAACTTGGGGTTGGACTTTTTTAGTAATAAATGTCTTTTTCCTATTCTCAGGGAAGGATGGGCAGCCTCGATAACTGGCAGGGTGGTCCCAACCACAATTACAGCATTTAGGTGTTTCAATTTTTCCTTTGCCAAGCTCGCACTCTCTGGTTTCATGTTCGCCTGAGCATTTGACACACCTAGGCTTCAGTCTACAATTATGCAAAAAGAATTCTGAATCTGTAGAAGTGCTCATACATAGGAGAGGGACCGAATTTAGTTCAACCAGTAGGATTACGAGAAAGGTGGAGTGTGTTGCCAATAGGAATATTTCCTGTCAGTGTGGTTTATCATATATTGGCCAAACTAAATGCAGTCTTAAATTTGGTCTAAAAGAACATATGAATTACGTCCGCAAACAAGAAACCAATAAATCGGCTATTTCTAAACATTGCTGGAGGAAAATCTTAATTTTAAATTTAATTCAGCTAAAATAATTTGCAGACTTAAATCCATTCATGAACTCGATTTCTTTGAATCTTTTCATATTTATAAAAATTTTAAAAACCTTGTAAATTGGTATTTCGCTGTTCCCTATTTGTCTGATTGTTGGAAATTTTACATTCAGTCCACATTTTCTTAATTTTTCTACTGTTTACACAGCTAACATTCCTAAATTCCTATTGGCCACACACTCCAACTTTCCCGTAATCCTATTGGTTGAACTAAATTCGGTCCCTCTCCCATATATACCAGCACTTCTCCAGATTCAGAATTCTTTTTGCACTGAAGACGGTACGCTTAAGCATACCGAAACAGCTGTATGCATCTCAAATATTTTTCTTTTGGCGTTTCTGACGTAGTAGTTTATTCGGGTTTTAAATATATCCAGCTTTGGCTTTTATATGATATTGAATATCCAAAAAACTCCAGTTCAAAAGTTTTTGCCTACGATTTAAAATGAATTTTTACTGAATTAGACAGCAACAAATTGTTGTTTCTTTAATATTTGATTATTTATTTATTTTTATACATTCTTGCCAAGAACTAAGAGAATTTATGATATCATCTTTCCATAATATTCTCAGTTGTATAACAATGCACTTGTTTAGGAATATTTTTCAAAAACTTAATTAACGTATATTAATATTAATTTTCATATCCAGTGTCCCACTTTCCACAGTATCTTACTTACCCTAATTTTCCACAATTAAATATACAAGAATAATATTAAATAATAATAATAATGTAATGATACTTCATACTTTAAAAGAAAGCAATAATTTTACATGCTCTTTAAATTTAATTTATTTGCACTTAATATCGAGAATATATAAATATATCCTAAATTGGCTTTTATATGGTATTGAATATCCATAAAACTCCAGTTCAAAAGTTTTTGCCTACGATTTAAAATAAATTTGAATTGAATTAGACAGCACAAATTGTTGTTTCTTTAATATTTGATTATTTATTTATTTTTATAAATTTTGGCCAAGAACTAAGAGAATATATGATATCACCTTTCCATAATATTCTCAGTTTTGTAACAATACACTTGTTTTGAAATATTTTTCAAAAACTTAATTAACGTATATTAATATTAATTTTAATATCCAGTGTCCCACTTTAAACAGTATCTTACTTACCCTGATTTTCCACAATTAAATATACAAGAATAATATTAAATAATAATAATAATGTAATGATACTTAATACTTTATAAAGAAGCAATAATTTTAGATGCTCTTTAAATTCGATTTATTTGCACTTAATATCAAAGAATATATAAATATATCCTGCTTTGGCTTTTATATGATATTGAATATCCATAAAACTCCAGTTCAAATGTTTTTGCCTACGATTTAAAATAAATTTGAATTGAATTAGACAGCACAAATTGTTGTTTCTTTAATATTTGATTATTTATTTATTTTTATAAATTCTGGCCAAGAACTAAGAGAATATATGATATCACGTACCTTTCCATAATATTCTCAGTTGTATAACAACGCACTTGTTTAGGAATATTTTTCAAAAACTTAATTAACGTATATTAATATTAATTTTAATATCCAGTGTCCCACTTTCCACAGTATCTTACTTACCCTGATTTTCCACAATTGAATATACAAGAATAATATTAACTAATAATAATAATGTAATGATACTTAATACTTTATAACAAAGCAATAATTTTACATGCTATTTAAATTTAATTTATTTGCACTTAATATCGAGAATATATAAATATATCCAAAATTGGCTTTTATATGGTATTGAATATCCATAAAACTCCAGTTCAAAAGTTTTTGTCTAAGATTTATAATAAATTTGAATTGAATTAGACAGCACAAATTGTTGTTTCTTTAATATTTGATTATTTATTAGTGCTAGAGGCCTATTTCAGTCGGTACAGCGTTGTCGAATTTTTATACGTCACTCTTAATAGTGCTAGGGGCCTATTTCAGTCGGTTTATTGAATGGGGATTTATTGAATGAAGTCCCCCCAAGGCACAACTTTGACATGAGTCCCCCCAGGCACAACTTTGACATGAGTCCCCCCCAAGGTACAACTCTGACATGAGTCCCCCCCAAGTCCCAACTTTGACATGAGTCCCCCCCCCAGGCCCAACTTTGACATGAGTCCCCCCAAGGCCCAACTCTAACATGAGTCCCCCCAAGGTACAACTTTGACATGAGTCCCCCCCCAAGGCACACCTTTGACATGAGTCCCCCTCAAGGCACACCTCCCCCTCATTGGGAAAAAGAAAAAAAACGTTGTTTTGCGGCTATAAGACAGTTTGGACTTCCAATGTAATTTGTTACAATATCTGCAGCTGAAACACATTGGTTTGATTTAATGAAAACTTTATCGTGGTATTTAGATCGTCACGAATTAACTAAAGAAGAATTTGTCGATATTAACAAGTTTAGCAGTAGGCCTCTGGCACTAAATTAAAATCTGTCAATGTCAGATTTTCATGTTTTAAAAATAATGAAATAATGTCGTGTCTGTATAATTTTTATTTTTTTTTATTTTTATAAATTCTGGCCAAGAACTAAGAGAATATATGATATCACCTTTCCATAATATTCTCAGTTTTGAAACAATACACTTGTTTTGAAATATTTTTCAAAAACTTGATTAACGTATATTAATATTAATTCTAATATCCAGTGTCCCACTTTTGACAATATCGTACTTACTCTGATTTTCCACAATTAAATATGCAAGAATAATTTAAAAAAAAATAATAAAAAAAAAATAATAATGTAATTATACTTAATACTTTATAAGGAAGCAATAATTTTACATGCTCTTTAAATTCGATTTATTTGCACTTAATATCAAAGAATATATAAATATATCCTGCTTTGGCTTTTATATGATATTGAATATCCATAAAACTCCAGTTCAAAAGTTTTTGCCTACGATTTAAAATAAATTTGAACTGAACTAGACAGCACTAAACTGTTGTTTCTTTAATATTTGATTATTTATTTATTTACTTATTTTTATAAATTCTGACCAAGAACTAAGAGAATTTATGATATCACCTTTCTATAATATTCTCAGTTTTATAACAATGCACTTGTTTAGGAATATTTTTCAAAAACTTGATTAACGCATATTAATATTAATTTTAATATCCAGTGTCCCACTTTCCACAGTATCTTACTTACCCTGATTTTCCACAATTAAATATGCAAGAATAATATGAAAAAAAAAGTATACTTTATAAGAAAGCAATAATATTACATGCTCTTTAAATTCGATTTATTTGCACTTAATATCGAAGAATATATAAATATATCCTGCTTTGGCTTTTATATGATATTAAATATCCATAAAACTCCAGTTCAAAAGTTTTTGCCTACGATTTAAAATAAATTTTAACTGAATTAGACAGCACAAATTGTTGTTTCTTTAATATTTGATTATTTATTTGATTATCTATTTTTATAAATTCTGGCCAAGAACTAAGAGAATATATGATATCACCTTAACATAATATTCTCAGTTTTGTAAAAATGCACTTGTTTAGGAATATTTTTCAAACACTTGATTAACGCATATTAATATTAATTTGAATATCCAGTGTCCTACCTTCCACAGTATCTTACTTACCCTGATTTTCCACAATTAAATGTGCAAGAATAATATGAAAAAAAAAAGTATACTTTATATGAAAGCAATAATATTACATGCTCTTTAAATTCGATACTTAATATCGAAGAATATATAAATATATCCTGCTTTGGCTTTTATATGATATAGAATATCCATAAAACTCCAGTTCAAAAGTTTTTGCCTACGATTTAAAATAAATTTTAACTGTATTAGACAGCACAAAATTGTTGTTTCTTTAATATTTGATTATTTATTTATTTATTTATTTTTAAAAATTCTGGCCAAGAACTAAGAGAATTTATGATATCATTTTTCCATAATATTCTCTGTTTTATAACAATGCACTTACTCATGAAGCTTCCTCAAAAATTGAATTAATATATTAATATTAATTTTAATATCGATTGCCCTACTTACCCTGATTTTCCCAACTCACAAATCCAAGAAAGATATATATATGTATATAAAAGTATAACGATATTTAACACACATTCAGAAAGCAATAATTTTATATGCTTTTTAAATTCGATTTATTTTCAACTAATATCGAAGATGATATTTATATATCATGCTTTGGCTTTTATAAGATATTGAATAGTTTGACAATTATTAAAATTAGTCTTTCTATCTTATCACACAGAACTTCTTACAAAGTATCATAGCGTGAAGTGATCGTTTTAAACGTCAACAAATTTGACAAATGTGATTATAATCAATTTGTTAAGCGTATTTTATTGAAAATGATTGTCAGGCGTTTTTATTGTAGATTTAGAAAAAATAAATCTCATTTTACGAGTGTCCGTCATTTACTGTTAATATGTAATGTTACGCGATGTAGAATGGAATGTGTCAAGTATAAAATATATACTAGAATAAGCTGCTAGAAATTAGCATAATGCGTTCAACTTAGCATGTATATCAAATTAGAACTAAATAAATACGTTCCCTTTCACTAAAACATTGCAAAAAATATTAACGAACAACTATTTTGAAACTATTTTTACTATTTAGGTTATGCATTTCCATGTAAAACATCTCATTTAAATATATTATATACAAGTTTATTTTTATTTTATTTATATCTATATTTATTTTCTTTTATGGTTTAGGCATATATATAATTACAGTTGTATTTCTTCAAAATCTTCAATATGTTATGCAATTATTATTAGTACCACAGCCTTAAATTTTTGAGACAAGTAAAAGCGCCGCCCGTCATGGTAGATAACTTCTAATTTTGAATAATGTGAAATAGTCTATTATGAAATCAAAGAGTTTACAAATACAATGGGAAAAATATGTTTCAAAAGGGAAACTCGGATATGAAATTTTTTCTGTTTAGGAAAGATTTTAATTTTCTTATGTAAAAACTTGGTACAATATTAGTTATTTCTAAATATCAATCGGATGAAATTAAATAAAATATATTGTTTTTCTGCTTA
>OZ005662.1:151430327-151451327 GCA_963930645.1 Salticus scenicus
CTTCAGTGCTTCTCAAAAATACATCTTCAGCCAAATGCTACCAAAACTGCTGCCTGCTATTAAAATTTTCAATTTGGCGTTCCAGACGTTAAAAACTTTACGTGGGTTTAGTTATATAGCGCAGAGTCTCATCTTAATATTCAACAAAGAGTTCCTTTAAAATAACATAGTAATATAATTGCTTCAAAAACAGTTAAAAATAGTTATTGTTTTATAGTTTTTTAAGGTATAATTACACTGCAAATTACTGCATATTTGTTGTGTATTTTGTGTAATTATGCTATACATATAGTGTTTTCGAACTGTATATCAGTTATGGGCAATAACTGTCATTGACCACAAATAATCAATCTTTTATTATTATTTCCGCTCTAACTGTCATATACGGTCAAAGAGAGAATAAAACACATTTTCTTACAGTCTTTAGAAAGTAAGACTACTTTAGTACATCACTCTTATTTGGAACCGCAAACCGTAATCTAACTGTGAAACACAGTACTTGGATTTATGGATAGTTGCTTAATATAGTCTGAACAAATTACGGTACATACTGTAATATAACAGTAAAATGCAGGATTATGTACATCCAAGCTTTTATCGTAATCCAGCGGTGCAATTTTTATTAGTGTACAGTCACAGTTGCTAACCTTTCTAGTTTATCGTGTAGTACTATTCAAACCCTTTTATTTCACACCACTTTTATTAAATGTAAATTTCTTTTTATTTAATCGTAATTTCATATTACAGAAAATTACTTTACAAAGAAAGTCTTGTAAAAAAAGTGATTATTATCAATATTACGGAATAAATTAAAATTGATGGCCGCTGTGTGTACACTCTTAAAACTGTGCCTCTGATACAAGAGGCACATTTTGAATTTTTTTGCCTCTGAAAAATAAGAGTCTCGAGGGTGCCTTTGAAATTAAGAAGCACGGGTGCCTTTGAAATTAAGAAGCACGGGTGCCTTTAAAATTAAGAGGCACCTGTTGCCTTTGAATTTAAGAGGCACCAGCCTTTGAAATTGAGAAGCACGTGGTGCTTTTGAAATTAAGAGACACCTCGTGCCTTTGAAATTAAAAAGGCACACATTTTCTTTTAAAAGGCACATCGTAGCCTTGATTTTAAATTTAAGGGCCCGCTTCACTCACCGTCGCCGGAAGCCGAAGCTAATGTTATTCTTTGGGAAATTTTCTTTACAAAAAACTTAATAAATAATGCATATTTTTAAATTCTGTTTTCATATTCTGAAAATTCCACACTGTTAAGTTGACGGACCTTTTTTAAAAATGTATTTTTTTCATTTCTAATATTTTATTTCGAAATTGCAAAATACAAAATTTCACATATTGAAAATTCGTATTTTGCAGCTACAAAAAAAAAAATATAAAACATGAAAAAAAAAATACTTTAAAAAAAAAGGACCGTAAATTTAGCAGTTGGGAATTTTCAGAATGTGAAAACAGAAATTAAAAATATGTATTAGTTAATAAGTTATTTGTAAAGAAAATTTCCCATAGAATAACATTGAATAGGGACTCCGGCGACGGTAAGTGAACAGGGCCGTTAAGGCTGTACATCACAGTCAGATTACCTCTTTCTATCTTCCCATGTTATCGAATGGGACTTTTATTGTTTCGTTTTATATAAGAATATCTCATTCAAAAATGAATTTTTCGAATTCTGTCTTTTGAGAATTTTTCTTTGTATAAAGTCGCCTTTTAGCTTATGAACAATTGTTTGAAAAAATAAATTTAAATATTTTATTTAGAAATCCAAACTTACAGTTCTAAATTACTTAATGAGATAAAATATATAATTTTCTTTTTTCAAAAAACTTATCACAAACTAAAAGGCGACATATTCAAAAGACATAATTTGAAAAACTTCATTTTTGAATCAAATATCCTTACAATACGAAACAACAAAACTCCCATAAGTTAACACGGAAAGGCTCTTCTCTCTCCTCCCGTCATGAAATCCTATCTCCTGTATGCGATAATTTTTTATTATAGAATTACTCATTACCTAACGTATTTTTATTAATTCCATTTTTCCTTTCGGAAAAATTACAACAGTTAAATTATTACTAGTTTTCTAAAAATTGATTTTTTAGAATTGTAATTTTTGAATTCAAAAATGCGAATATTATCTAAGTGCATTTTCTGATTATTATTCTCATCTCATTGTCTCTAAAATAAAGTAAAAAATAAAATTTTGGTAAACAAATATTAATTTAATGGTTGTATTTTTTTTTTTTTTTTTTTTTTTTTTTTTTTTTTTTGAATGGAGCTTTGATTAAAAAAAAAAAAAAAAAAGAGTTAGGTGATAAATAATTCTATAAACAAATTTCCCCATATAGTTGCATTGCATTTGTAGATTGAAGACAAGGAAATTGCAAGAGGGTTTTGAGGAGCCTTAAGTACTTCTTATTTGACAGTTCATTTTCAGTGACTTCTACCAGTAGTTCTAATTAACATATATTGAATAATATGATGACATTTCTTATGATGTAATTAGTACGACTTTTTTTCCTCCTAAAACTATAATTTTTATCCCCCCCCCCTTTTTTTTAAGTGAATGCTAAATATAGATAATGTAGATAAAATACTTATTGAAATTATTTTAAACAGGTTTGTAAATTAAATAAATGTGGAGGTGAAAAGTTATAGATAGATAACATTAGAACTTTGATGAATGGAAATTACAATTTTGCAGAAGAAAATTTATAGTAAAAAATTTTTTAAATCCATTCTCAAAAATGGACAAGATAATATGACAAAAAATGTATGAATGACTGTATAAAACGGAGAATCATGTAGGTAATTGTTAAAAACTTATTTAAAAAATGTATAATATAAATAAATCTGATTTAATTAATCTACTCTAGTACAAACTGGAATTAATTAAAGTTACAATGCTTTTATAGTATAAAATTCTCAGTAAAATGTCAATCACGTGTAATAGCAATCTTTCCCAAAATTCTCGCGTGGCAATGCTCTGCTAAAACCAAAAGATTTAGTTGACACAGATTTATTTCAGTATTATTTTGTTAATGATATTTTACTGTACTGACAAAACACAGCTCATAATTCATCAAAATAACAAATAACTTCATGATGTATGCATAATCTTTTCATTTTAAAATTATTGCAACCTATGTTAATAGAAAGACAAACTGAAAATTTCCAGCTAAAAAAAAAAAAATAGTGTCTAGAAAATTAAATTAACCCGAAACCATTGGCTTCAATAAAAGTGTTGATATATTAAGTTTTCCAAGCTTGTTAATTGATCTTGACCAGTATTTACTCATTTGAAAGTTTTGATCTCAATTTTTCCACTGGTTTTCAGATTTTTCTTTTGTAAAGTAATATGTATTTAACCTCTATTTGATTGTTACTTTTTTTAAGAAAAAGAAGGGTATAAAAGCATATTATTTACTTTAAATTGTAACATCGTTATACAGTCGAACCTTGTTAACGTGAATCTCAAGGGAAATAAAAAGTTTGTTCATGTTACCGGTAGTTTATGCTACTAGAAACTCAGAAATTGCTTTTTATTTCGACGGGGATTGTGCAAACATTTCATGCTAACATAATTCACTTTAAGCGTGTTCATGTTAACGAGCTTCGACTGTATATAAAATTTAGAAATTATCATCATTCAATAGTTTAAAAAAAATGCGATTTAATAATTAACTTTATTGCATTGCAATAATAAAAAGCACTATAAACTAATTTTAAATTATAAGTGAATAATTTTTGAAAAAAAAAAAATATATATATATATATATATATATATTAAAGAGCACAAATTTAAATAATATGGCAACATTCGTCAATTAGGTGAAAGAAAATAAGCACAAGTTTCACAAAATCAACAACTCTAATCAAATAACTAGTTAAAGAAAAATATTTATAAAACAAATTTTTTCGATTTTCTTTATTGGGCCATTTGATTTAGTTTTAGGTGTTGCTGTTTTTACATTGCATGAACACCTGCTTTCTTTTGTCTGTAATGAATGCCTTGAAAATACATTGTTAGAAGTTTATTATATTTATACATTTAAGAAAATAAATGTTAGGGTTTTTTTTCTACATTTAGATTTACTTTATACGTTGTATAAGTATTACAGAGAGTTAGACATATTCCAACTTATAAAACTGCTCAATTTGTAATTTGTACTAAGTAATTCTGGAATTTTTTTTTTTTTTTTTTTTTTTTTTTTTTTTTTTTTTTATTTATACATTGAGTTATTAAAAAATAAATAAATAATAAAATAAATATATAATTTATTTATAAATTAAATAAATAAATTAAATATTTATTTACTTTTTTTTTTGGGGGGGGGGGGGGGCTGATTTATTATACTATTTATTTACCATATTTACACATATTCAGTGTTCCAGTAATTGACGCTGCCAGTTTTTCATTTTACCAGTAAAAGAATTAGCCAACATTTCTTTTTCCTGATGGTGCATCAAGCTTAATAATTTTGACCCAAAACAACTGTTATTTGCTTTTTTCCATTTATGGCATTTTTTTTTTTTCAATCTTTAAAGTGTTGTTGCGGATGCGCATGCACTTTACAATTATCTTATATTCAGTTCAACTAATATTAACATATTAAAAATTAAAATATATACAAATAAATAAAATTTAAGTCTAATATCTCATAATTTGAAATTAGTTTCTTAACTTCACATATTAACACTACCTTTATGAAATTGAAATTGATAATCATAAAATTTAAAATGTTTGTAAATTACAGTTAATTAAGCAATGCATTTAAAAAATCCAGTACAGTCTATCCCCCCCCCCCTTCTTCCATTTTCTTCCTAGTTCTTTCTTTTTGAGAAAGTAATTTGACTTGAATTGCAGAATAATTTGTTGAATACAAAAATACTTAAATTCTGAAAAAAAAAAAAAAAAAAAAAAAAAAAAAAAAAAACTTAATTGAAAAAAATCATTTAATTGAAAGATGCTGCTGAAAAGAAAATTCTTTTGAGCAAAGTATTCCTACAATAATTATTTTACTGTTTGTCAGTTTACTATTTCTGCTATTTAGAACATTTACAGGGTCACAGTGTTGCTATATTTGTATGTGTTACTTTAGTCTTTTGCAGCTATTATTTGAGATCAATAATTTTTAAAATATTATGATATTAAAACTTCAAGATATTTTTTTTTTTAAATAGTGGTAACAATATAATAAAATGCATATAAAATATAGGAACATTGCGACTCCTGCACTCAATAACTAAAATTTCAGAACTGCTAGTTCCATAAAGGAGATAAACATGAAATATTAGTATTTTCTTCAGATTTCCTTACTAAAATCAGTATAACATTTTTAATTCTGTTTAAGTACCACTGATAACCTAATGAATAAAGGAATAAAAATAAAATTTGTTAGAGTTTTGTTGCTAAATATTTAGTGTCCAATAGAAATCCTGGGATTCTACTGTTAAAGTTCCAATTTAATGTCCAGGTCCGTATAGCTGAAAAAGAAGGCCGTTGAAACAAAAAGAACTAATAGTTCGCAGCAAAACATATTTATTTTCTTTTGTAGAGTTTCATAAGAAAATGAACAGTACATTAATAGTGTAATTTCAGCATGACCATAAGTTACGAGAATGCAAAAGATAGGGGGTGAGAGAGAGAGCTACGAGGTTACATGTTATTCAATCAAAAGTTGTAGGGCGAATTCTGAAGTTGACTCTATTGCAATTAAGATCAGACTGATGAATTACGCCAAAATTATTAAAACAGTGCCAACTTTCCAGCCAAAGCTAATCCTTTGTTTGTAGAATAATTTAATATAAATATTTTGAATTTAGTAAGTTCGTTACAGCAGTTTAAGCCAAGTTTTATCGCCAGAAGACCGTTATTTAAGGGAGACACTCAGACTAGGATTTATTGCACATCCTGTGATAAAAAAAATCTAAATTACCCTTTAATGATATCAGAACGGAAATGTATTGCTTAATTTAGCCTCAAATAAATAAACATACGCAATTTAAAAGAATGAAAATGTAATTATGTATCCAACGGTTTATAACATGGAAATAATATTTTTTTATATTTTATTTATTAAATGATTTAGAAGAGCTTATAATTTTGAGAGATGTCATTTAAAAGGAATATGTTTTTGTTCTCAGACGATTTAATAATAGCATAAGGGATAAAGTATTATTAGAATTAAGATATTTATTATAGACAAAAGCGAATAAATAAAAGTAATTTAGAATTTAGTTATCTATTTTTATTAGCTATTTAATTTATTGAAAATATAATAATTATTTATTGCCTTTATTTAAAGTTATAATTAAAACACATATATGTGAAGGAACGACTTCACATATTTCTAAATATGTGAAGTCGTTCCTTCACATATATGTGTTTTAATTATAACTTTAAATAAAGGCAATAAATAATTATTATATTTTCAATAAATTAAATAGCTAATAAAAATAGATAACTAAATTCTAAATTACTTTTATTTATTCGCTTTTGTCTATAATAAATATCTTAATTCTAATAATACTTTATCCCTTATGCTATTATTAAATCGTCTGAGAACAAAAACATATTCCTTTTAAATGACATCTCTCAAAATTATAAGCTCTTCTAAATCATTTAATAAATAAAATATAAAAAAATATTATTTCCATGTTATAAACCGTTGGATACATAATTACATTTTCATTCTTTTAAATTGCGTATGTTTATTTATTTGAGGCTAAATTAAGCAATACATTTCCGTTCTGATATCATTAAAGGGTAATTTAGATTTTTTTTATCACAGGATGTGCAATAAATCCTAGTCTGAGTGTCTCCCTTAAATAACGGTCTTCTGGCGATAAAACTTGGCTTAAACTGCTGTAACGAACTTACTAAATTCAAAATATTTATATTAAATTATTCTACAAACAAAGGATTAGCTTTGGCTGGAAAGTTGGCACTGTTTTAATAATTTTGGCGTAATTCATCAGTCTGATCTTAATTGCAATAGAGTCAACTTCAGAATTCGCCCTACAACTTTTGATTGAATAACATGTAACCTCGTAGCTCTCTCTCTCACCCCCTATCTTTTGCATTCTCGTAACTTATGGTCATGCTGAAATTACACTATTAATGTACTGTTCATTTTCTTATGAAACTCTACAAAAGAAAATAAATATGTTTTGCTGCGAACTATTAGTTCTTTTTGTTTCAACGGCCTTCTTTTTCAGCTATACGGACCTGGACATTAAATTGGAACTTTAACAGTAGAATCCCAGGATTTCTATTGGACACATTTTTCAAAAGGAAAATCTGAATATGAAAATAAAAAATATACTGAAAGGTAATGCAAATTTGTATAAAAATTGCACAAAAAAAATTATTATTATTATTTTTCCTTTTTGCATTATGAATAAAAAATCAAGAAATTTCTAAAAATTTATCATCACGCGTTGTATATCGGTATTAGCATAAAAAGGAAAATATGAATATGAGAAATATAAAATACTATAATATGTAAATTTATATATATATATATTACACATAAAATTTAAAAAAAGCAAGTTTTTTTTTTTTTTTTTTTTTTTATCATTATTATTATTACTTTTAAAATTGGGAAACAAAAATATATTATATGGAAACAGAAACAAAAATATATATACAGAAATCTGACAATATTTAAGCATCCTTGTTGTTTGTATTATCTAAAAAGTTTTTAATTAATGATGCACCAAGAAAAAAATTATGTAACAAGGATACTTAAGAGTGAAAAAAAAAATATACAAAACACTCACCAACCTTTCATAATCTTGACCTGAAAATAAAACTTTATTTTTATTAATTTTAATAAGATAGGAAATGATTTTCTCCGCGTTCGGTTCTCCAATTACCCCTCCATTTTAGCAAGACCTTGTGTCCTGATGAATAGGTGCATATTTAATGATTTATTTCACTTGACGCAAAATTTTACAAATCTTTCAGGCCTTAGTTCTAAGTGATATTTCTCTTCACGAAAATTAATGTTCGATTCGCCATGCACAAAAATAACATTCCATTAGTGTCCACGGAAATGTTATCTCATGTATATGTTCTTTATTAAAAAACATCATAAGCGGACATCGTTCTTTCCCGTATGAATATTATGTCTCAGCAGGACTTGAAAAAAACAAAAACTGTCGAAAAGACGAGTACTAAATTTGAAGACACTGTAGCAGAGAACATATGAAGCAACACAGGATGAAACAACAAGCTATGAAACCACAAAGGCCACAGTAGAAAAAGCGGCGGGGACTGCATCACAAAGCATTTTTTGGCGAATAGCAGAAACAGCGGCCGGCCAGCACAGAGTCGCGGAATATGAGATCAAAAGTTCTCTGACTAGAGTCGAAAAGGACCAGCGCCGGTAATCCATTAAAGGAGATAGACTAAACACTGTATGGCTCTCGCAAACTTATTGCGTTCCAGAGAGAAATATCGGAGAGCTGATGAGTCGAGCGTAACCTATAAACACAAGCTGCTATTCTCGGCGTATTGTCCCAAACACAGCAAAAAGTATTTCACGAAGAGAGGATCAGAAGAGGACAAACTGCCGATACGATGCGTCCAATCCATAGTGTGCTCCAATCAGTGACATCCACAATGATTTTTCTCACAATTTAAAAATAATACAGCGACGACAAGTCATGTAGATCAAAATCCTTCAATTGAGATTAAAAACCATCGCGGTAAATAAGTTTCCATCTTGTTAAAAAAATTGCTATGATTTTATATTAACTCATAAAGTCCTTTAAACAAAAATGCCCCTCTCTCTCACCAATGCATCTCGAACTGGTTGGTCGCTGGTCTAGCACCAAAATGGGTCAAGTAGAAATCCTGGGATTCTACTGTTAAAGTTCCAATTTAATGTCCAGGTCCGTATAGCTGAAAAAGAAGGCCGTTGAAACAAAAAGAACTAATAGTTCGCAGCAAAACATATTTATTTTCTTTTGTAGAGTTTCATAAGAAAATGAACAGTACATTAATAGTGTAATTTCAGCATGACCATAAGTTACGAGAATGCAAAAGATAGGGGGTGAGAGAGAGAGCTACGAGGTTACATGTTATTCAATCAAAAGTTGTAGGGCGAATTCTGAAGTTGACTCTATTGCAATTAAGATCAGACTGATGAATTACGCCAAAATTATTAAAACAGTGCCAACTTTCCAGCCAAAGCTAATCCTTTGTTTGTAGAATAATTTAATATAAATATTTTGAATTTAGTAAGTTCGTTACAGCAGTTTAAGCCAAGTTTTATCGCCAGAAGACCGTTATTTAAGGGAGACACTCAGACTAGGATTTATTGCACATCCTGTGATAAAAAAAATCTAAATTACCCTTTAATGATATCAGAACGGAAATGTATTGCTTAATTTAGCCTCAAATAAATAAACATACGCAATTTAAAAGAATGAAAATGTAATTATGTATCCAACGGTTTATAACATGGAAATAATATTTTTTTATATTTTATTTATTAAATGATTTAGAAGAGCTTATAATTTTGAGAGATGTCATTTAAAAGGAATATGTTTTTGTTCTCAGACGATTTAATAATAGCATAAGGGATAAAGTATTATTAGAATTAAGATATTTATTATAGACAAAAGCGAATAAATAAAAGTAATTTAGAATTTAGTTATCTATTTTTATTAGCTATTTAATTTATTGAAAATATAATAATTATTTATTGCCTTTATTTAAAGTTATAATTAAAACACATATATGTGAAGGAACGACTTCACATTTAGAATATGTAGTAAATATAAAATAGTAATAGCCAATTTAAAAATTACATTTTATTAACATTCGCATCAACATTTTAAATATTTTAATCAAATGATTTGACAGAAATTGTTTTGAATAAACAGTTACAATTTCAACTAATCTAAAAAATTGACTCCATGTTACGGGGAAGTTCAGTATAAAATATACTCTGACACTGGCCTCTTCTGTTTATCACCTAAAAGAAAAAAAAAGATGCTTAATGATTTTATATTTATTCATGATAAATTTAAAAATCTGATTTTATCTGTTAGATAATAATTTTTTAAATAATATGCATAAATGAAACTACTTAAAATATATAAAAAAAATTATTATGATATTATACGTCCAGAAGCAGAATTTTCTGTATCTACCTGCAGCAAAGCAAAATTTATTAGTGATTCCGGAATACCGGATTAAATTTAGTATCAAGGAGAGTAATCAATTGATAAAATTCGTAAAATGTACACTTACAATAAACCCCATAGGCTCAGGTCACTAGTGCAGACAATTGTTCTTAAGCCGAACAGCAGGACACCGGACTCCAGATGGCAAAAGCACACTGTAGAAATAAATTATTCTAACGTATAAAAAACGACTATGTTTTCACTAATAACAACATGTAAAACCTTATTTAATAAGATGATGTAACAAAAATACACATCAGAAAAAAATTTCACTTTACAAAGCACAAAATTTTTTATGTGTCACATCATTACAGGGAGAATAAAAACTAGTATGTTGTGGCCACCCCAAGTCCTTCTTCTATATTTTCCTATACAAAGTCACTCAGTAACAATATTTAAATAATAATAATAATACAATTTAAGGTTTTCTTTTCCGTTAAAAGTATAAAAAATCGATAACTTTGTTTTAAATTATCACAGATTTATAGTTCAACCATTCGTTTTAAAGGTATTGGAGAGATCTTTCGAAAGATACCCATCTTGAAAATTTACCCCCCCGGAAGGGGGGGGGGGTACTTCCCCCCGCGGGGGGAAGCGATGACCCCACATGCACAGAATTTTTTTCCTAGTTAACTACTACTATTATCAATAATTCATATTAATTTTACAATCACAAGTTAAAAACAACTCTCATTATGTACATTTATACGAAATTTTGTCCTATACTGCCATGTTAAAAATTTAGAAAAAATCCGATCACAGCTCTACCTGTTGAACTATTGATCACCAAATGAGGTCAGCACCATTTTATGTCAAGGACCAACTAAATACCAAGTTTGGTTAAATTTCGTTAAAAAAAAATACGATTTTTCTTCTTTTTTTTAAGTAAAAAAATCGATAACTTTGTTTTAAATTATCACAGATTTATAGTTCAACCATTCGTTTTAAAGGTATTGACGAGACCTTTCGAAAGATACCCATCTTGTAAATTACCCCCCCCCCCCACCGAGGGGGGAGCGATGCCCCCACATGCACAGGATTTTTTTCCTAGTTAATTACTACTATTAACAATAATTCATATTAATTTTATAATCACGAGTTTAAAATAACTCTCATTATGACATTTATACGAAATTTTGTCCTATAGTGCCATGTTAAAAGTTTACAAAAAATGCGATCACAACGCCACCTGTTGCGCGATTGATTCCCAAATCTAATAAGCACCAGTTTATGTCAGGGTGCAACTAAATACCAAGTTTGGTTTAATTTCATTCATTGGTTCGAGCTACAGTGTCCACAAAAATTGTGAGACACACAGACAGACAGACATTTTCTAAAATCTATCAGTTCGTGTTCAGGACATCCCAAAGCGTGTAAATCCATCAAAAAACAGAGGTCGAAAATTTTCACGAATGCAATACTACTTTCTCTATATTACATATAGGAGAAAGCAATAAATTATTATAAACATATTAAATTCCATCCCTGAATTCAAAGTTCAAATATTTTTTAGCATACTTAAAGTAATAAATGTATATACTTGGAGCATACAACGCACGATCTATATTTAAATTTTAACATATAATTCAAATGAATAAAACTGTTATTTAGTAAAAAATACTTACGTTATCCTTAAGTAATTTTCTATTCACTGTTAATGCTGGCTATGCCCAATACAAGAAACTGTTTTATATCATCGTTCAAACATAAATTTAAGCGATGTACAGGAAGTGCTGGATTTTATCCCAGGTTGCGCTCGTAAACCTATCTATTTGGAGCTTTCTATGGTTTCCTCTGAAACTTGCATAATTAAACAGGATATGTTCCCTGAGAAAGACCCCCACCGAGAGCAACCCCTTACGCTCAGTTCACTAGTGTAATGACAAAAGCACACTGCAGAATTAAATTACTTTAACATATAAAAATCGACTGTGTTTTCACTGATATCACCATGTAGAATCTCATTTAATAAGATAATGTAACAAAAATACTCATCAGTTAAAACTTAGTTTACAAAGCACAAAATTTGTTATGTGTCACATCATTAAAGGGAGAATAAAAATAAGTTATTATAATTCTAATAAATTTCATCCCTGAATGCAAAATTAAAATATTTTTTACCTTACTTAAAGGAAAAGAAATTATATACTTGTGGCATACAACGCACGAACTATATTTAAATTTTAAAATAAAATTGAAATGAATAAAACTGTTATTTAGCAAAATATACTTACTTACTTTATCCCTGAGTAATTTTCTATCCACTGTTCATGCTGGCTACTTCTAGTCCAAGAAACTGTTTCGTATTATCGTGTTAACTTCAATTCTAGCGATATACAATCTTCCATTCCATTCCAACACAAAAGTAAACATTCTCCATTGGAGCACTGATGCATGCTGAGGTAGGTTGTTACGCATGCGCAGTTTCGTTAAATGTAGCGTTGGGAATCTGAACAACTTTTTAAAAGGCACAAATGCGTGTTTTTGTCTCTCGGTGTCTCTCACCGAGATAGAAGTGCGATCCGTGCCTTTCACATTTAGTTGAGTCTTCTACATTTCTTCCAGTATCAGAGGCACTTTGACAGTGAACCTCTTATATTAGAACAATAGAAGGCATATATTACTTGTGCCTTATATTTAAGAGCTACAGTTTTAAGAGTGTATTGAGAGAAGATAATATCGCGAAAGAAATTCAAGGCATGCAGTTACTGTCCGATAAAATTTTATTATATCCACAACGATTACAAAACGATTATATTTAAAAGAACTGCATATCGAAATTTATATATGTCTACATATAAATTGCATTTAACATGTGTGATACGTGAAAAATGAAAAAAAAAAAAAAAAAAAAAAAAGGTAACGTATTTTTGTTTTTGAAATATTAGGTGATGGTGACATATTTAGTGCATTCTTTTTTGTAATATTGTAGCTCATGTTAATTAAAAGTTTTCAAATTTATTTCTAAAAGTAGTTTTATTCGTAAAACTTGGTAAACATAGATTCTTTTAGTTATTAATGAATGGTCTATTCATACTGATTCAAATGTGGCTTGCGTATGATAAATGCAAACAGATCAACAGAGTTAAGTTAAATATGTTCTACAATTCATTCTTAAATTATTAATGAATAAATCAAAGCGTATATATTCGGTCATGGTGTCACGTTAAAAAGTATTTAATAATAAGTAGAACACTATATTTTACGTAATTTAAATTTTTTTACAGTGATTTAAGATACAAAAACTTTGTTGTACATTTACGAAATATCATTTTTCTCCACTCATTGGTCTGACTTATAACCATTTCAATTTCATACACTCTATTTTATTACAGATTTCTCCATTATTACACAACCATTTTTCAATAGTAATAGATGGAAAAATATGCAGCAACATTTCGGACGAACGAATCTTCTTGTAAATGCTAAACAAATATTTGGAGCTGTATTAAAATATTTTGTCCGATTCTCAGTATTTTCAAGAAATAAAAACTGGACAACACTAAGAAAATTTTCAAGATTCTTGTTTTCTTTGAAACGCAATATATATATATATATATATATATATATTCTGATTTCCAATGTATCAATTTAGCTTTTTCAAATATCATTAAGCTCTTAGTGTACAGAAAAGCTATCGCTGTATCTACAGTTTAAACTAACGTGGATATGAACTCCACGCATAAAAAGTAAATAAATAAAAGTATTGAATAAAATAAAATGAAAATTAATCAATTACTTTGTGATTTATCACGCTGAAACAGATCTAAAATTTTGGAACAAGATATAAACAAATACACAGAAGCAATTACATATGTCCTAAAAATACAAGACGTGAAAAATCTCTGATATTATATATTCAAACTCTGAACCAAACAAGGTTTCTATCAACCAACATGAGAGAAAACAAAATAAATAAATGTAATTCTAACAGAAAATGTCGACTTTTTTTTTTTTAATTGAAATTATTCCAATAAAAGAATTGTCAAAAACTATCTGGAGTACAAACAACTAGTTCAAATCATACTGCAGTATATTTTAGAAGATACCCTACAACACAAAGAAAACTTCTTTCAGTTAGATTTCTGTATAACAAACATAAATAACTCTGTCACGTGTCAATCATGTGGTAAGAATCACCGCTGCATTCAACAATGTTTAAGCCACCAAAAATTATTTAAATTATTGAAAAACCGCAAACCGTTGAGACAAATGAAATATTCAGTGAATAATACATTTCCCGATATTATTGTCAAGTGTTTATTATTAGTAACGAATATGTCATTAAACTTCCGATAGCAGTCAAATAAAATTCTCTTGTAAAGTGAAAGAAACCCCAACCGGAGAATGCAAACGCTGGTTCATGGAATTTTTGTGTTAAATATCCATTACTAATTGCATAAATTCCTCTTTCTTCAGGACTCAAAACACATAGCATTTTGATATTTATTTGTTTAGCTATTTTATCAGCGTCATTAACAGCAGAAGCATAGAAAACAATTGCTGTAAACGATAAAAAACTAGATATCGCAACTATTGCTATTGTCGGATGGAAATTCGATTCTAAAAACTTCGTTGTTCCAAGGAACATAGAAATGGCATGAAAAACACATAGAAAAAAGATTGGAACAGATAAAATTTCATTTATATTGTTATATAGTGATAAGATGCTATTATAGTGTAGAAAGCGGTTATTACAGGTTTTTGGAGTTATGCCACATCTTCTTTTAACATTTCTGGTAATATTAATGTACTTGTTTAAAACGAGAACCATATAACGAAACAGAATTATTAAGAATAGTGAAAAAGAAAATGGAAAAAGAAAAATAACGTAGTTTCTAACAAACATAATCAAATACGTAATACTTGCTACCGAATTTAAGACATTGTTATCAAGTTCCAGCCTTCCATAATAAATATGTTTAAATATTTTCGTTGATTCTTCACCGTAATAGAGAATTACGGAGATTCGAAAAATAAATAGAAATATTAAAAACAACAAGTACAGCTTAACAAAATTTTCAGGTGGTGCAACTTCGATTGTACTTGCTGCATGTTTCAATTTAGCTATTATTTTTTTAATTTTTACTTGGAGTCGAACAATATAATACCATATCAAAAACGCACACAAAACTGCTGTATTGGATGCCCATAATACTTTTCTTCGTGATACGTCATGAATTTCATTATATGTTTTCACTATTTGAAAGTATAATGAAATTGTCCATATGATTTTAATAAAAATACCAGAATATGTTTTACAAGATTTAGTGCGTAGACTGATATTTGACTCAAAAATATCAATTCCAAATATATTAAGTAGCCAAATATATCTATCAAACCACTTAACTTCATATGAGTCTTCTAAATTTGTAACTTTCTGAGTGAATAATAGTTTAAAACACTTAATCCAAGATTGCTTCATATTAAATTTTTCAGTGATTGAAGTGACTGTTTATCAGCTCATCCTTATTTAGAATTCCATTTTTTAGATACTTTTTGTTTCATTTGTACATATATCAAGTAACTTTATGCACAACGCGTCATTGCCGATGTATGAAAGTCCTTACGTCAATCACTGAGCTTGAAATTTTTGTTTACTGCAGCATCAGCCAACACAATCTATCTAAATCGGTAAATAATCGCAGTGGTTGCCACTCGTGCATAAGTTCTATTGTTAAAAATCAATTTTGGTTGGCATAGTAATAAAAATGTTATTATAAGCAGCATTTTTATAAACATTTTTTTAATATAAAAAAAAAAAAATTGCATACAACTTTCTATGTCATTCATGATTAATGGAGTAAAAATATTAAAAAAAAATAAATTTTTGAAATTGAAAATATCGATATTTTTAAGCTAAGAAAATAAAGTATTAAAAAGAATTATTAACAATATGAAACATTAGATTAATTAAATTTTTCATGTGATGAAAGCAATAACGTGCAATAAACTATTGAAATTATTATTTTTAACACTTTCCAACAAGGTTGAAAAGTGTTTATAACTTCGGTTTGTCTGTCTGTCTGTTCTTCCGCGCTCTAACTCCCGTAAATATTTATGGAATTTCTTGAAACTGATATATGTTATTCATGTTCACTATCGGATGTTCCCTATTGATAATGGAGTTTATACCTCTACTGGTTTGTGTACAGGGACCCCCGAAAATATTTCAAAGCATTTTGTTCTACGAGAGGCATTACTATAAACCATATTTTGATACCCTTAGTTTACAAAAATCTTAATGAAATTGAAATATGTTATACAAGTTCACAATAGGATGTTCTCTGTTGAAAATGGAGTTTATCCCTCTACTGGTTTGTGTACAGGGACCCCTAAAATATTTCAAAGCATTGTGTTCTATCAGAGGCATTTCTATAAACCATATTTTTTTACCCTTACTGTACACAAATCTTAATGAAATTGAAATATGTTATACAAGTTCACAATCGGATGTTCCCTGTTGAAAATGGAGTTTACACCTCTAGTGGTTTGTGTACAGGGACCCCCTAAAATATTTCAAAGCACTGTGTTCTATGAGAGGCATTTCTATAAACCATATTTCCATAACCTTACTGTACACAAATCTTAATGAAATTGAAATATGTTATTCAAGTTCACCATCGGATGTTTCCTATATAACATGGAGTAAATAACACCGCTGATTTGTGTACAGGGACACACAAAAGTATTTCAAAGCATTGTGTTCTATGAGAGGCATTTCTATAAACCATATTTTTATACCCTTACTGTACACAAATCTTAATGAAATTGAAATATGTTATTCATGTTCACTATCGGATGTTTCCTGTATAAAATGGAGTAAATACCACCACTGATTTGTGTACAGGGACACACAAAAGTATTAGAAAGTATTGCGTTTTGTTAGAGATATTTCTATAAACTAAATTTTAATAACTTTATTTGGCACGAAGATTTATGAAATTGAAATGTATTATTTATAAGAACAAAAGAAAATTCTTTGCATAGAATATAGCATGATTAGCATTAGATTTACAGGGTGACACAAAAATATTCAGTTATATAAAGAGCTATTAATAAATATTTGCTACAAGTGTACTTTCGTTTACATTAAGCGTTTTTAACAGTTTCTAACATTTTTAACTCTTCCCAACTAGGTTGAAAAGTGTCAATGACTTCGGTTTGTCTGTCTGTCTGTCCGTCTGTCTGTCTCTCCGCGCTCTAATTCCCGTAAATATTTCTTGAATTTCTTGAAACTGATATATGTTATTCAAGTTCACTATCGGATGTTCCCTTTTGAAAATGGAGTTTATACCTTCATTGGTTTGTATACAGGAACACCCGGAAGTATTTCAAAGCATTGTGTTCTATGAGAGGAATTTCTATAAACCGTATTTTCATATCATTACTGTACACATATCTCAATAAAATTGAAATATGTTATTCCAGTTCACTATCGGATGTTCCCTGTTGAAAATGGAGTTTATATGTCTACTGGTTTGTGTACAGGGGTACTCGAAAGTATTTCAAAGCATTGTGTTCTATGAGAGGTATTTCTATAAATAATATTTTCATACCTTTACTGTACACATATCTTAATGAAATTGAAATATGTTATTCAAGTTCAATATTGGATGTTTCCTGTATAAAATGGATTAAATACCAACACAGTTTTATATACAAGGACACTCAAAAGGATTCTAAAGCATTGCGTTCTATGAGAGATATTTCTATAAATCAAATTCTAAAAACTTTACTCTCCACGAAGTTTTAGGAAATTGAAATATGTTATTTATATGCACAAAAGAATGCTTTACATAGAATATAGAATGATTAGCATGAGATTTACAGGATGACACAAAAATATTCTGTTATATTAAAAGCTATTATTAAAAGTTTGCGAGAATTCTACTTTCGTTTACATTAAGCGTTTTTAACACTTTCTAACATTTTTTTAAGTGTGAATATGATATCAATTTGTGTATCTGTCCGTCTGTCTGTCTGCCCGCGCTCTAACTCCCGTAATTATTTATGGAATTTTTTGAAACTGATATATGTTATTCAAGTTCACTATCGAATGTTTCCTATTGAAAATGGAGTTTATACCTCTACTGGTTTGTGTACAGGGACACTCAAAAGTATTTCAAAGAATTGTGTTCTATGAGATATATTTCTATAAACCATATTTTCGTACCTTTACTGTACAATATCTTCATGAAATATAAATATGTGTTTCAAGTTCACTATTGTATGTTTCCTATATAAAATTGATTACATACCACCACTAGTTTCTGTACAGGGACACTCAAAAGTACAAAGCATTGCGTTCTTTGTGAGATATTTCTTTAGACCAAATTTTAATAACTTTAATTTCCACGAAATTTTAGGAAATTAAAATATGTTATTTATATGCACAAATGAATGCTTTGCATAGAATATAGCATGGTTACCATTAGATTTACAGCGTGACACAAAAATATTCAGTTATATTAAGAGCTATTAATAAAAAATTTCTCGAATTGTACTTTCGTTTACATTAAGCGTTTTTGACACTTTCTATAATTTCTTTTGCTGTGAATATAATTTCAATTGGTGTATATGTCTGACTGTTCTTCTGTCCGTCTGTCTGTTTCTCTGTCTGTTTTTCTACGCTCTAATTCCCGTAAATATTTATGGAATTTCCTTAACACTAGAACGCCGGGCGGTGTCATTTTGACACTAAAGCATCTAAGTTCCGTTGTAAAATTCGAAAAACTCGAGGAATTTGATTAATTTTTCTTGACTTTTATTTAATGTGTAGGGAAAATACACATATAAAATGTTAAGATGTTAGCTCTTACTAAACTTTATTTACAGGAAAATTTACCTAGAACGCCGGATTGGTGTCAGTTTGACACGGCAATAATTTGAGTTTTTTTACTTCGAATTAAATTTCATTACTATAGGCATTTATTTAAACGGTAGTTTTGGAGTGAAGAATGTGATCGACGAGTGGAATGCGCTTTCTTGCACCTGGTGATCACGTGTTATCACGTGACCAATTGCAGCTGTGTAAACACCTGCTGTCAGCAGAACGGTTTTTTGATTCTATTTCTTGTAATAATAGCGTTCGAATTACTAGTGAATTTATTAGATTTTGCAGTCAATTTAACATTTTCGTATTTTTTACTAAAGTCATAAAGGTTTGTTAATGTCTCGTAAAAGAGGACTTACCCAAGAAGAAATAGAAAAGCTTCTAAGAGAATTGTCCGATAATGAATCCGAGGGTGGAGAGTTTTCCGAAATTGATGGAGGATCTGATGATGAAATTTTTGTTCCTTTTGTATCTTCCGATTCTGAAAGTGATGAGGAAACATGCGTTGATAATTCTCAAAACAACGATATATTTACGGCTCGCGATGGTTCACAGTGGGAAGAATGCACATATGTGAGTGCATCTGGAAGATTTACTAGCCAAAATATATTGCGAGAAACAAGTGGCCCCACTAGTTATGCAAAATGAAATATAAATAGTGAAAGTGTTTTGAGTGCTTGGTTGCTGTTTATAGATAAAACTATTTTAGAGCACATAATAAAATGCACAGTGAACGAAGCACGCATAGTGCTAAAAAATGAAAACTGGTCACTTTCAAGAGAAGAGTTTTTTGCATATATTTCAGTGTTGTATGCTCGTGGAGTCTCTGGAGCTCGAAACTTGGAATTACATTCAATGTGGTCTGAAACCTGGGGTTTAAAATTTTGTAAAGAAACCATATCCAGAGACAGATTTTGCGAAATTTCCAGATTTTTGGGATTTGATATAAAATCGACGCGTTGTAATCGAATAAAACACGATAAATTTGCAATGATCTCGGAAGTATGGAATCGTTTCATTGAAAACAGTATTAGTTGTTATAAGCCAGGCCAGAACATAACAATCGATGAACAATTGTTTCCTAGCAAAACTCGCTGTCCATTTACTCAATTTATAGCATCAAAACCTGATAAATATGGACAAAAATTTTGGGTAGCTGCAGATTTAGAAACTAAATACATATTGAACGCATTTCCATATCTAGGAAAAAATGAAGAAAGGGATCAAAACCAGAGACTTTCTGAGTATGTCGTGTTAAAACTAACTGAGCCCTTTCAAAATATGGGAAGAAATGTCACAGTTGACAATTTTTTTACATCTCTAGAATTGGCGAAGAAACTAAAGGAAAAACGCACGAGTTTAGTTGGTACGATGAATAGAGCTAGACGAGAAATTCCAGATTGTATAAGGTCAGGAAAAGAGAAGTTATACACAACAAAAATATTGAAAAATAAGGATTCTGGTTCAACACTCACAGCATACCAATGCAAAAAGAAAAAGAATGTGATAATTTTAAGTTTGATGCATTCACACATTGCAATTGCAAATAATTCAAAGAAAACGCCAGAAACCGTCACTTTTTATAATGAAACAAAATGTGGCGTTGATATTGTTGATCAAATGGCAAGAAAATATTCAGTCAAAGCAGGTTCAAGAAGATGGCCTGTTCATACATTTTACAACATTTTAGACTTTGCTGCTATAAATGCTTGGATTATTTTCAAATGTGTAACTGGAAAGAAAGTATCGAGATGTAGTTTTATTCAAAGTTTAGCTGAAGAAATGCAGGCAGAATACAAGAAAATACGCAGTGAAAGAAAGAGAAAAAATGAAGATGAACTACAATCTGAAAATCTATCTAAGCGCAGAAAGTGTGAAGTAAAAAAATGTCACGGAAATCTATCAAATAAAATGTGTTCTTCTTGTAAAAGAGTGGTATGTGGAAAATGCACC
>OZ005662.1:151451527-151487527 GCA_963930645.1 Salticus scenicus
AAACATGTGAGCTATACGTGTATTGACTGTAAATAATGTGAGTAGTTTTTTACTCTGTTTTTATTCCATTGTTATCTACCTGAACAATTTACCTGTTATACTACCATGTTATGCTACTTAAAATATGTAAAAATTAATAATAATCCTTAATACCATATTAATCACAATGCTAAAATAAAATTTCATTGTTTAAAAGTTAATAATTTCCTTAAATGTATTGTATATCATTTATATTTTTTAAAAGATCATCAAAATTGGCAAGGTATTAAAATTTTATTTAAATGTTTCGCTTATTACTGAACAGTGTCAAAATGACACCAGCCGGCGTTATAGGGGTGAACAAGGTTCCCGGCGTTCTAGTGTTAAACCGATATATTTTATTCAAGTTCACTATCGGATGTTCCCTATTGAAAATGGAATGAATTCCTCTTCTGGTTTGTGTACAGGGACACCCAAAATTACTCGAAAGCATTGTGTTTTATGAGAGGAGATTCTATAAACCATATTTTAATACCTTTAGCTTTAATGCATAGATATTTTAATGAATTTAATATAACTGGTTTGTGTACAGGGGCACTTGAAAGTACTCTTAAGCATTTTGTTGTATGAGAGTTATATTTATAAACCAAATTTTATTAATTTTATTTTCCACAAAGCTTAATGCAATTGAAATATATTATTCGTATGCACAGAAGAGTGTACCGTCTATGTAATATAGTATGGTTAGCATTAGATTTACAGGCCACAGTAAAATATTCTGTTACATTAAGAGCTATTAATAAAAATTTGCTGGAATTGCAGTTTTGTTTGCATGGTCGTTTTAATACTTTCTTATAATTTTAGTAAGAATATGATTTCAATTTGTGCATCTGTCTGCTCGATTGTTTACCTTTCTATCTGTTTGTCTCCGACTCCAATCATCCGTGAATATTTTGAGAATTTTTAAAAAATGGTACACTCAAGTTCCCTATGGAATGTTCCCTATTTAAAATGTCATTAATAGGTCCTGTACAACTACTTTGTTTACAAGGACAACAACAACAATAAAAAATAAGTTAATGTATTACGTTTAAGGACAGAATTTTTTAAAAAGTTATATTAAAAAAACTTTCTACTATAAAATCATAAAAACATTGTCATGTATTATTAATATCCTAAAATATTGTTTTGTATAGAATATGATATGATTAATTTTCAGATTTACAGGGCTACAGTAAAATATTCAGAGATTTTAAAAGCTGTAATTATAATCTAACGGCTGCATTTTCTTTTGCGTTAAGCCTTTTTAACACTTTCCAAAATGCCTAAGAGTAATTTTAAAATCAATATGTCTATCTGTTTGTTTTTCAGTCCTTCTGTCTGCTGTGCGATAACGTAGGCAAAGAATATTAAATGTTATTCGATACAACAATTGCGTACAGTTGGAAAGTGTTACTAATCAATGCGTACTGTATGATTTTTCTTTCTTGTTTTTTTTTTTTTATGAATGGAACTTTATGTAGTATGCGTTTATCGTAAGGTAAACTGATAATTTTAAGTATTAACATTAATTATTTCATCTTTCCTTAGTGTAGGAGGATGTTTAGTTATATCTAAATAAAGGGACACGTTATTTAACATATTGCTCTGCAAACACTTTGTATCTTCTCAAAAGTAAAAGCCTAATTTTAAGCATTTATTTGCTAGCATGAATTATGAGTTTTAATCATTTAATTTTCCAATCTATTATTAAAACATATTTCATAATTCTTCAAATATTTTTGAAATAACACTGGTCTTAAGTGGTTCGGTAACAACGGCCAAATTATTATTTTTATTATTAATACCAATTCTTGCTCAAATATCTCCAAGTGAAAAAGTCCCACTACGTCACATTTTTCTATCATAGATGGTAACCCTTCCTGCTGGCAACCCAAAATCCTGCCAGCTTAGATTCCCGGCAACGATGTTTGTTCCTTTTTTTTCTTAAAGTATCAGAAAATGGCAAATTTCACTATTTTTTTATGATTTTTACAATACAGTCGACAGCAAAAGTATCCGAGCATTAGCCAATAATTCCGATGTCAAAAAAGTACATTTAATACTATTTTGTTAAATAAATCCTTGTCGAATCATATTCTTAGACTGACTAGGATGACTCGACAAGGATTTATTTAACAAAGCAGTATTAAGTGTATTTTTTTTTAGACGGGAATTATTGCTAGTGCTCAGATACTTTTGCTGCTGACTGCACCACACATGGTAAACTTTCGTGCTATCAACCCTGCCTCCTGGCCATCATCTCTGCTGGAAACCCCTGTTTGGCAACCCTGTATTCGTACCTTACCTTTTTTTTCTGGTATTCTATTTAAGAGATATTCTTTGTTAAGAATGATTGTGCTGTTTTATAGTTCAAGGTTCTTGTTCAAAATGGCAAGTTTTCATTGTAAAACTTGTGAAACCGTACCCGATAATTTTTGCTGTATTTGTGAACTATTCATATTAAAATCACAAGGTAGACGTTTAACAGAAGACGTATAAAAGCTAATTTTTTGTATTTTGGTTTTAAAATAACAAATAATAACAATTCAATCATTTAGTATATTTTCCATGTTTTTATGTTCTACTTAGTCTACAATATGTATATTATCTCCATATTAACAGTATTCCATGCTAAATTAATAATATTGATAGTAATAATGCATGTCTGCGTAGCACTAGTGGGTCAACCATCCATCCGTCCGCCAAAGGCCATACCATGCTGAAAGTACCGGTTCTCATCCATCCGTCCGTCCTCGGTCATTTTTTTTTAAAACATTATGCCAGTATTTTGTTCAACATAAATTTACCAAATCATAATAAAACAATAAACCATCGAATGGTTACAGCTACGTCAGTACCAGCTTTTGGTTCAAACTAACACCAAAATTTTAACAATGTAGAGAAACTACCAAAAGAGAATTTTTTATTATTCTTGGATGAAAACTGTCAATCAAGAGTCTTCTTCTTCTTCTTCTTTTTTTTTTCTTTCTATTTTTAAAACCTGTTTCACAACAATCATTCTGTATGTAATTTTCTAATATGTTTAAATTTCTTAACAAAGAAAATACCAAATAAAAATTTCATTATTCTTAAATGTAAATTAATAATTTAGGTTAGAATTGAGAGTGATTGTAAAAATTGTTTAGTAAAGATTTTAAAAACTGGTTCAAAATTCAAAATAAGTAATAAAGGAAAGTAAAATCATGTAGCTTACAAAGAATATTAAAAATTTTCTAACTGTATATACATCTTACATAATTTTATGTATAATACATGTTATATCAATGACATATTATTTCAATGCTTTGTTTTTAATTTTGGAGGAAGAAAAATCACAAAAATCCTTATATCTTCACTTTAAACGGGAATACATATAAAGATTACTTATACATATAAAGATAAAAATTCAGCAGCAGTCATTATGAGTAGAACGGTAAGAGGAATCATGAGTCTTCGATCTCTGTAAAACAACTCTGATTTTGCGTCAGGTCTCTCTCTTATCGAACCAGCAGTTCAACGTTTGATCACATTTCTTTCAGCAATTTTAGATCTTCGAATTTCATTAGAAATTCGGCGGATTGAACTTATCCTTCCACTTAAAAAACACATTTATCATACTTCACTACATGAACGTTCTTTCTTTTCGAGGAATTTTCCGTATGCAAAAATATACATTGTTATTGATTGTGAAGAAAGTAATTTCACTAAAGCTGTCATTACATATTCATTTTGTAAAGAAATAAAAAAGAGTATGAAGCACCAAATATTACCTATTTATTTTATCGTTCTAAATTTTTAGCGTAAGTCACATATTTCACATGCAAGCTTAAGATAATATCGATTTCCGTATGAAATAAGTTTGATTTGAATTTAGACGGTCCAAAATCCATTCGGCGTAAGTCAAATTTTTCGTGTTTTCTACACTCATAATCTCAATGGCCTGAATTATTTGATACATTTCAAATAATTGTGCTGTTATTTATTTTTACTTTCCGAACCCTATAGTGGGGAAAGTATTGTAATCATGTCAAAATCCGAATTTGAGATTTTGATGTTTCTATACGTTTCAAGGTCCCCTGAGTCCGTTTTCACTATTTTTACGATGATTTATATATGTATGTGTGTGTGTATGTGTGTGTGTGTGTGTGTGTGTGTGTGTGTGTGAGTGAGTGATCACGCTAGCGTCTAAATGCTTTGTTCGAATGAGCTGAAAGTTGGTACGTATATTGTAAGTCACCATAGTACGAACCCTATTGATTTTGGTGAATCTAGCACCTATAGTTTTTTTACAGGGACACCAGGAAAAATTCTTTATCATTATGGCCTATGGGGCCAAATTTTTAAAAGTGCAATAGCGTCTAAACGCTTTATTAATCTGAGCAAAAAAGTTTACATATGTTATAGGTCACAGTTGCACGAACCGTATAGATTTTGGTGAATTTAGCACTTGCAGTTTTTTTACAGGGGCACAAAGAAAAATTCTTTATCATTATGGCCTATGGGGCCAAATTCTTAATTGGGTTATAGCGTCTAAACGCCTTATTAATCTGAGCAAAAAAATTGTATGCATGTTATAAGCCACAGTTGCACCAACTGTATACATTTTGGTTAATTTAGCTCTTACAGTTTTTTTTACAGGGACACAAAGAAAATATCTTTATCATTATGGCCTATGGGACCAAATTTTTTAAAAGTGCGATAGCATCTAAACGCCTTATGGAATTGAGCTGAAAATTTATATGAATATTATAAATCACTGTTGCACTAACTATAAGCATTTTGGTGAATCTAACATTTATGGGTTTTTATAGGGACACAATGGGCTCAAAGTTCAGTAGCGTTAATTAAAACATCGTGTAATATATGGAGAAAAATACTCAAACACTCTATTAAGATTTTCTCTCTTTTGTTTGTTTAACAACTCCTCTTTCTTTGCTTTATCTGCAAAACTGTTAATTACTCAATGTTCGGAAAGTCGAGAGGAGTCACGCCAGATTTTTTACTTAAAAGAAAAAAAAAAAAAATCTGCTTAAATTCCTTTTTTTACCCTAACAATCGCAGAATTTTTACCAAAAAAAAAAAAAAAAATTCCTACTTACTGACATTTCTTTCCTATCAATTTTTTTATTAGCTCACTTATATTGAATTCCGTATAAATGTGTTAGTTTACATGGAAACAGTTGAAATGCTTTCAAAAATGACATTTTATATTATGCAGGTAAATTTCATTAAATCTTTTATTTTATTATTGAAAAAAGACAACATCATCAGAATTTATGATGTACCATTTACATGATTTTGCACAAATTAAGCTATACACCTTTGCTCTTAACTTTGCTTTTACAACAGTAAACGCAAACTTCAATAGAAAAGAGATAGCAGTGTCATAGTCATAGGTGTAAAAAAAGAAAAAAAAAATCCTAATAAATTACGATGTACAACATTGGATTGTTGCTCATCGAACTTTACGAGATAAAATTATTTCATATAAAATAAAACTTATGCATACCGTTAAAAATCATCAAAGTGTATTTTATTATGAAACGTTTTAGGTACATTTTTATCTAGTATAAATTTTAAATGTATTTTAAAAAATACATGAATAATTTCGTGTTTAAAATGGTATATGTTCTGTAATAAACTATGATGTTTTTTTACCCGCCGTAAACTATATTAAATCATATGAATCTAGCAATTGTTATTTGATTTTATTGCGAAATCTGCAAAATTTTATACTTAAAATAGGAAGCAATTTCTAGAATTAAACAAAGACATTATTTGCATTATAAAAATATTTTACGTTAGAATGCGATATGTTTAGATACATAAGCGTTTATTTTTATTATTATCATCCGGTTTTTTTTTTTTTTTTTTAAGTACATTGAACGTAATTTATACCATGGTAAAACATGTATATTTGTGCAGTTCATTATATATATGCAATTTAAGTGTTAGCCAAGAAATAAAAAAATATTATTTATAGTTACTTTAATAACCAGAATATTTTTCAGTAAAATGTATGGACATATGATATAAAAATTTCAGCATAATTTATGTTATTTTTTTTCTGTAAATATTTAAAATTACTGACTTATTTTTTTCTTTCCCGTAGGGACTTTTAAATTCCCATTATACTAAACACAAGAACGAAAAATCATGCATTGCGCATTGACTATTAACCTAACTGCACGTACTCTTTGTATTGTATAAATTTCAGTGTTCTTCGCCTTCCTTATCATACAACAGACAGACAGACAAACTGAAAAACAAACAGATAGACGAATTGAATTCAAAATCACTCTTAAATATCATTGGAAAATGTTAAAAAGGATTAACGCATAATAAATTACAGTCCTGAGATTCTAATTGTAGACCTTAATGTATCTGAATATTTTAGTTTAGCCCTGTAAATCTGAAGGTAAACCATATCATATTCTATAAAAACATTCCAGAATATTAACAATAAATGTCGATTTATTTATGATTTTTACAATAGAAAGTTATTAAAATTGGATTTATTTAAATGTCTGTTCTAAAGCACAATGCAAGGGAATTTTCTGATTATCCCTGTGTACACAACCTGTTATAGAGGATCTATTAACGCCAATTTAAATAGGATATATATAGGATATATTCCATAGTAATTCCATAGTATATTCCATTCGAATTTAAATAGGATATATTCCATAGTATACTTGAATAGCATACATCATTTTATAAAATATCTGAAGATATTTACGGACGCTGGGGGAGGACAGATGAACAGACAGACACATGGAATATTGGACTGGCAGATATGCAAATTCAAAAAATGTTCACACTTAAAAATTGTAAAAAAAATGTTTAAAGCGCTTAATGTAAACAAAAATGCAATTCCATGAGATATCCCATAATATCCTTTAATGTAATAGAATATTTTTGTGTTGTCATGTAAATCTTAATGCTAATCATACTATATTCCATAAAAATATTTTTTTTTTTCATATGAAAAACATATTTTAATTTTATTAAGATTTGTGCAAAGTATAGTTATTAAAATTTGGTTTATAGGAATACTTCTCATAGAACGCAATGCTTTTGAAGACTTTCGGGTATTCTTGTACACACACAAAAAAGAAAAAAAAAATTAGTATTTACTCTATTTTCAATGGGGAACATCCGATAATGAACTTGAATAATATATTTCAATTTCATTAAGATTTGTTCAAAGTAATAGTATTAAAATAGGGTTTATAGAAATTCCTCTCATGCAAAACGATGCTTTGAAATACTTTCGGGTGTCCCTGTACATAAACCAATAGAAGTATTCACTTCCTTTATAATAGGAAACATCCAATAAAGAATGTAAATAACATATATAAGTTTCAAGAAATTCCATGAATATTTACGGGAGCTAGAGCGCGGACAGACAGACGAACAGACATGCAAACCGAAGTCATTAACACTTTTCAACCTCGTGAAAAAATGTGAAAAAGCATATAAAATAGAACATACGGAAGTAATGTCAAAGTTATTTATAAGATCGAACGCATTTATTTCATTTTAATATCAGTCGGCCACTAGACGAAACGTAAAGACGTTTTTTTTTTCAAGAAATTGCTTTACAGTTGTCACAGTTTCTAACTCCATTTTCACAATTTTTATAACGAATTTAAATATTAGCTCAAGACTTAGTAAAGTTACCTAAAGGTTACATGTATTTTGAAGAATTAAAAAAAAGGTTTTTTTTTTATTATGTATATATATATATATATATATATATATATATATAGCAAATAAAATGTCTATTCAAAAGAATTTCCAGAAAAAAAAAGAGAGTGAGAGAATTTATATGCAAAAACACTGCAATTTTCAATACATTTTACCCAGAGTATACCCTTATAAAATTAGCTGAAATACAAAAAAAAAAAAAAAAAAAAAAGTAAGAAAGAAAGAAAGAAAGAGAAAAAGAAAAGGAAAAAAAATCCTTTGTTTAAGCACTAGTCAATTCTACATCAAATAATTATATTTCGAAGAAGAGCGCAAAATTTCAATAAGTTCGGTGCATTTTTTTTGAGTAATTGTGTCAACCGCTTTTCTACAGGATCTCCGAATACCAGGACATAATGGCTGAATTTTCCAATTTTTTAAAGAATTTTTTTTTTCTTCTTTTTTTTTTTTTTTTTTTTTTTTTTGAAATATTGTTTCAATTTTATTTTTTTATATATTCAAAAATTTCAATAAAAAATTGTATTTATGACATAAAGAAAAGACAAAAAAAAAAAAAAAAAAAAAAAAAAAAAAGAGAGCGACACAGAGATAAATATGCTTTTTTCAACCTATGAAACCCATATAACGGCTCATAAATCATCAAGCTTATGTATATAAAAGACAGAAATAAATGTTTTTTTATTAGAGTTTTTTTTAAGTCCTGATCTTTTATTCAAGCTCTATGTACCAGTGGCGCACTAAATTATATCGTCATTGATTCCTATGATGAGGAAATATGTAGAATATGTTTGTTTATATCGTATATTTATGTTTGATAATATATATATATATATATATATATATATATGTTTGAAATACATTTTTATAGCTTTTATAGCTTGATCACTGATGTCTAAAAAATATGTTGTTGTTAATTTGGAGTAGAAATTTCCAGTACCTTTATAAACAGCAAATTTTTCTGTACATTTCTCTATATTTTTATCGAAATGAAATTACTGAGAAGTGTTTATGTCTAGTTTGTTTTACACAATATAGAACATATTTATAATGCAACACTTTGAAATTTTTTAATTCTTTAAGTATAATGCACAATTTTCTTTTTCTTATCTGAAATAATATTATACCCGACCACCAGAATTAATTATTACATATCGATCAAACAAAAAGAACTTTAGCTTTACGAATACAAGAACACATCGGGAATATTAAAGAAGGAAAAAGTTCTACTCTTGTCAATTTCATATATACTAACCCAGATATTAATCCTAGATGAAACAACACTAAAATTATCTCAGCCTCACCTAATATTCAAGAACTAACTACGTCAGAAGCCATCAATATTAGTAAATGTCCAAATGTAATAAATTCTAAAGATGCAGCAATTTTGCCAATAATATGACATCCTATTGTAAAATCAGATAATTAATATGTTTGTGTTTTTCTAAGTTTCCTATAGTTCTACAGTATGACCTATGCAACATAACTCGTATGGTTCTTCTTCAGTACAAGTAAACAACTACATTGACTCCTTTGAATTCAACTTAACTCTTCTACACCACCATGTTAATCCTACTAGTCTCTACCCATCCAATTCTTTAAGCTACTGTTACAAGCCTTCGGATAAAGCAATCCTGGGACTCTATTCTCGTCTAGTCGTTACGCGGAAACCGGTTGTTGTGAAGCGAGACAACGACGATTGCTATTCTCGTTCGAGCTTGTTTACAGTCGTTAAGTTACCGGCAGCTAGGAGGCAGTTGTTCAGCTGAAAGATCGTCGTTTATCACAGTCAAAATGGGCGCGTCTGTATAATGTTTTAGTTTGCTCAGTTAAAGGGACATTTCACATTTTCCACCATTGAAAGCCGGTTGTCAACATCCCTATTCACAACTTTCCCCTCCCAAAACGGATTGCGAATGACCCCTTGCAACTTATTGGTTTAAAATGTCACCCTCGAACGCAGAGAGATTCTTCTTCCACTGAAGATAACAACGGGAGACCAGAATAGCACTTGGTCGGAAGATGGTTATTATGGTGTGTAGAACAGTTGTTACAGACTGTCGTTAACGATTACAAGTGGTGGTTAATAAGCAACTAGACGAGAATAGAGCCCAGCAGTACTTTGGTGGCCTTGAAAGCTGGTCCATTCTTTTTTGTTTCCTGGTTTGCTGACTTAAAGTGCATCTTAAAAAAAAAAAACACCACCAGACTTCACAAGTCACCCATTTGTTTCTAATGTTCAACGTCACCTCCTTGCAGACCTTAAAATACTTTGACCTTTGCTTCTACGTATTCCTTTGTGAATTTTGCTTCTAAAAGACTGTCTACCTGTAACTGCCACAAGATTGTTAAACTGTAACTGGCAACTACTACAATGTATTTAAACTGCTAATATGAAACCTACTAATGTAATTCCTGAAGTTGGTTTTTATTTAAAGCGACAATCTTCGAAATTTCTACATAGTTTTTTAAATGATTTTAATTAAATATAATTATTTTAATTGACATGTTTCTAAGGTGTTTTTATTATAAGTTGTAAAAATAAATATTATTTATATTATAGATTTTTCCTTCGTGTAAACATAATCAAAAGAGGGTTTCTTTAAATATCTCTATACTATAAAAAAAAAAAAAAAAAGAGTTGTTTTATTTATTCATTTATTCTATAGTTACATATTGCAATATTTCCTTTTCTAACATATCCACGTGGAATTCTTCTAAAAAACCATTTTAGAAATAATTCCGTTGAGAAGGATTTCGATATAGTGTATTTCGATGGTTAAGAAACTGATTTTCTTAACAACTGTTTACAAAGATAAGAGAAAAAATGTATTTCGAGAAAAACTGTGTGCAAAGAAAAAGGGTATTTCAATGGTTAAGAAAAGGCTTTCTTAATAACTGTTTACAAAGATAGAGACTTTGTTATATCTTCTGATTGTGAAACAAAATTTTTGTTATTTTGACATCAATTTGATTAATGAATGTGTTAATTTTATAGTGATTTAGAGCTATTTTAATTATCTGTACATTTTAGTGAGTTTCTTTTATTTTATTGCACATTACAACTTTGTATTCATGTACTCGACATTTATAATACGTAATATTAAGGAAATACAGTTTTATTAGAAAGACAGGCGAATTTCTCTGACAAAAGCTACCTTATAGAGACTGGTTTTCTTTTTATTTTCACTTTGACATGAAGTTAGAATATATTAGAAAGAAAATTAAAATAAAAGGAACGAAAGAAATTTTATGAAATTAAAATAGAAAACGTTGCTAAAGGGTGCAACTTCATATTTTAAAAATATAGACTTTTTTACTTTTTTTTTTTTTTACTTTTACTTTTTTTTTTTTTTACTTCTTCTTTCTTTTTTTTCTTTCCTTTTTTTTTTTTTTTTTGTTTTTTGTATATTAAACTCAAAAAACAACTATTATATTTAATTATATAGAAAAATTATATGAAATCAATGATAATTTCTTTTTTTAAACAATTTTAAACACATTCATCCTTGGGATGAGTAATCAGTCTGGTTGCGTTGATTTTCGTTTTGGTATTGACCATAAGTGACACATGTCAGCGTTAAATCCCAGCCAATTTTGCAGACATTTGAAACTTTTTTAGAAGTCTGCTGTTTTAATATGGAATGACTCCCTATGGCACTATGTTTGCTTCATTTTATAAAGATATCTCATTCAAAAATTAAGTTTTTTAAATTTTGTTTTCAGTAACACAAATTTTCCATTATCAAGTCTTTTTATCTATTACACTGAATGAACGTGGAGTCTTTTTTTTTTTTTTTTTTTTTTTAACCTATAAAGCTGAATTTCGTCATTTTTTCTGTCCAGAATTTAAGTCGAAATTATTATATTTTATCAAAAATTTGAACACTTATTATTTAGGACAAAAATTATCTATGATCGCATACTTACTTCAATCAGATAATTGGTTTAAAAGGTATTTTAAAAAATCCAAATTTCATTTTAAAATTATGAAAAAGGAAAAAAAAATAAATAAAACTGATGCAAAGAAATGAATAAATAAATAAAATTAATAAAATTAATAAATAAATAAATAGATTTCTTTTTATGCCGAAAGAAAAAATGAAAGTTGTACACATTTTTTAATTAAAATGAAGTTAAGTAAAATCTCGCTTAAAAAATAGAACAGCCTCGCTATAGAAGCCCTTGTCAAAATTTGAAATTTGGCTCCAAAGTATTATATCTGATGTTTCTTACCAAGATATTTACTTACGCAACTGGTATAGTTATTTTAATTTATTGCCAAAATGACATAAAATAAATATAATAATAAAATAATGCCGTCAAGGGGTTTTATGCTAAAGCTGTACCAAAGAAATATTAAGAAAGGAATATAATAATCGATGCTAAGAAATGAAACACAGTTTCTGCATGTCTTTATATGAAAAAACAGATTAAAAAAAAGCCCTGATACTCTAAATTAAAAAGCCCTGTTCCTCTAAATTAAATTCTGTTTTGTTCAGATCTATTACTTAGAAAAGAAATAGGCTAAGATTTTTTTTTTTTTTTTTTTTTTTTTTTTTTTAATGTTACTCTTTTTACATGTCGCATGTCGCATTTTGTATTTCTTATTTAAATCTTTTTAAATTCTAATTTAAACAATTTAGCTTCTTAAAAAAAATAAATAAATAAATAAATAAAAAATAGGCCTCTATGTTTCAATCTCTAAAAGAAATATTTAAATTAATTAATTTATTTTTTTTTATTTTTTAGTTGCTCATTATGTTTAAAGGTTACATGTTCTGAAAGTACTACTAAATAATAATAATAATAATAATAAAATAATTTCATTTTTGTATGGAATATGAATATCCTTATAAAACGAAGCAACAAAATCCCCCCAAAATAACGTGGGAAAAAAAGGGGGAGGAAATGTGACTGATGCCTTATATTGCTGGATGACAATTATTGGAGATATTGGATAATTTTCAATGTTCTTAAACAATTTCATGCATTTTTTTATCCGTGGTCTAACTAAATAATTATGACATGCATTACCACTGAAAAGATTACTGAGAGAATAAGTATTGAAAATTCTTATTGTTTTCCACCATTAAATGAACTTTGATAAACTTCGAAATCCAATTTTACAGTAATTCTAAACGACACAATTTCCATGGATGCAACTCACTCCTTGACATAAATTCTGTTTTCCATTGTTTTCCTTTTTCAGTTATTATGTAAAAATCTTTATTTCATCTCTACTTATAATTTACTTCTAAAAAAGTTCATTCTGTTGATTTCAAGGTAAGAAACATTAGGAACATGGTTCGGTTTGCTCCGTTTTGTTAAAACAATCAGAACAGATGTATAAAGTTTCTAAATATATCCAAGTTCTTACATAGGACACAATAGAATTTTCAAAAAAATAACACAATAGAATTTTCAACATTTCTTCTCCGAATAATATTTTCAGTGATAATACATGAACAAAAGTTATAATACATGAATTTTAATAACATAAAATACGTAATTGCATTGGGTGCAACTCAGCCGTTTTCATAAAATATTCTCTTCCAGCATTTCTCTTTTTCTGTTTCTATACAAAACCCATAATTCCATCTGTACTTATAACTTGATTCTAAAATAATCTATTTAAAAAAAACTTTTAAAACCCAAATTCTTATTATAGCGTATCATATAAATCTTTTTGAAGTTAAAAGAGAATTTAATTTGAAAAAAAAAAAAAAAAGTAACTTTTTTGTTTATTAACCAAAATTGGGGAAATTTGAACTTTGTTAAGAAAAGAGAAATTATTTCTTAAAATTCACAACAGATGGCAGCACCACACGATTGAGTTTTGAGATTACATTTTCTGATTAAGGGCCAATATCTGCAATTTAATTATTCGTTTGAGGCACCTTATTATTATTATTTAAGTTTATTATTATTTTTTTATATTACAACTTAACATTTTACTGATTTGGTTAATGTTTATGTGTTTTTCCTAATTATTTTATTTTTGTATTGTTAATTGTTTCATTGACATTTTAGTGAATATTCCGCCTAATTGAGGGCGCTTGTAGTCCACAAAAAACTCTTTTTTGCTTCTAAAAAGAGATGTTCTTAAAAAAACTCTTAGAACACTGTGTAGTCAACGATAAATTTTCTTTTATCAATTGACATCTTTTCTACTAATTGCCTGCCGAAATTAACACTCCGGACCTTCAAGGTATCGAACGTGACACCACCGGATTACAAGCATGGCGCTCTTACCAACTGAGCCACGGAGAGACAAATTACGAAGCTTGTATTTACCTTAAAATAGAGGAGCATTTTTTATTTGGTTGAGATTCACAAACATACCGTAGTGAATGACAGTAAGTACACAAGAATTTGGGGGTGTGGGGGGGGGGGATAGCTTTTTTGTTCGATAGGTAAGAAACTCAGGAAAAATGGTTCAGAATGTCTCTTTTGACAAAACATTCAGAACCATTGCATCTTGTTTCTAAATATATCAAAGGTCTTTAGATGGTGAAACAAAATAGAATTTTCAATTTTTAATCTCTGCGTAATTTGTTCAGTGATAAAATATGAAAATCAGTATTATTACAAGAATTTTAATGACCTAAACTACTGAAAATTTTTTCTTTCAGTTTTTGCACGAGTAATTAAAATGATCTAATAAAATATGTTTTTAAATAAACTTAAAAAAATCATTGGTCGTCATCTAACAAACAAATAATTAATATGATAAACAATTAGTGGCTGTGTATTTGCTATGCAAGATACTTTTTGTGATATTCCAGCCTTTAAAAGGAAAATTAATCATTTAAGAGTGCGTCATCATACATAGAATAAAAGAACAAGTAACTTTATTGGGAATGAGTACCAAGAAAATTTTGAAAAGATAGGTCAGTTGGTAGAGCATTAGCACTTTAATTTAGTAATCCATAGTTAATCCCTGTCTTGGTCGCTTTTCCTCTTTTTAAAATTAGTCCAGACATTCAATCCTATATGTACACTAATTGCAATAATTTTTGAATATATAACAATTGAGAAAAAAGGTCTGAAATTTTTATAAATATTTTTATGAAAATATTTTATGTATTATGATTTTTTTTTTTTTTTTTTTTTTTTTTTGGTGATAAGTTTTGGAGATACTTGTGTTTTTTAAGAACAAACTATTTAAATGGTAATAATAACAGGAGAAATAGCGTTGGAATATTAAAACCCGAATAAACTACTACGTCAGAAACGCCAAAAGAAAAATGTTTGCAATGCATACAGCTGTTTCGGTAGCTTTAAGCGTACCGCCTTCAGTGCAAAAAGAATTCTCAATCTGGAGAAGTCCCAGACAGCACATCACCTCCCCAGGATATCTTCAAGATGTCTTCTGGATGAAAAGACATCCCAGAAACGTCCTTAAGATGTACTGTGGATAAGTTAAGCCTAACTGTGCTGTTAGGGGTGCTCCTATATATAGGAGAGGGACCGAATTTAGTTCAACCAATAGGATTACGTGAAAGGTGGAGTGTGTGGCCAATAGGAATTTAGGAATGTTAGCTGTGTAAACAGTAGAAAATTTAAGAAAATGGGGACTGAATGTAAAATTTCCAACAATCAGACAAATAGGGAACAGCGAAATCACAATTTACAAGGTTTTTAAAATTTTTATAAATATGAAAATCTTCAAAGAAATCGAGTACATGAATGGATTATGTCTGAAATCATTTTAGCTGTATTAAATTTAAAATTATGATTTTCCTCCCCGCAATGTTTACATATAGTCGATTTATTGGTTTCTTGTTTGCGGACGTAATTCCTATGTTCTTTTAGACGAAATTTAAGACTGCGTTTAGTTTGGCCAATGTATGATAAACCACACTAACAGGAAATACTGAAAATGCCCCAAGAATTATGCATATCAATGGGATCTTTTAATTGAGAAAAGGTGAGTTTATTGGAAGGCGAAAATATTATTTTAAAATCATATTGTTCGAGAATTTTAGCTATGGTTTGACTGGATTTAGGAAAATAGGGTAAAACAATACTGATATTAGAAGAGACTGATTTAGTAGACAAAATACGAGGGATCTGTAATTTTTGGATTTCTTAGTCTATAATGGAAGGGTCATAACCTCTGTCAATTGCAATGGCTTTCAAGTATTTAATTTCAGATTTTAATAAGATAGGATTTGAACCGTGCCCTTAATATTTGTTCAAATCGCAAATATTTTTCTTTTGACGTTTCTGACGTAGTAGTTTATTCGGGTTTTAATATTTAAATAGTCTTTTAAAAAGAAACAAAATAAATAAATAAATAAATAAATAAAATAAAAATAAAATCTTTATATAACAGAAAAGTAAACTATTTATAAAAGATTTTCAAAGTTTTCTTTTCAATTCCTTACGTGACTTTTGCTTCATTTACAAAAAGCTTTCAAAACATTCCAAACTTTTCGTCTTAAACCTGTGCTTATTTTATAAGCAAAAGATTGCTTTTAAAGTTAATCTGTACTTAAAATATCAAAGATATATCTACGTTTTTCTACGGTAAGCCTTGACTGTAAGAATACCTGTGAAATCTAAAACGTAATAGTTCATATTGTGAAAATATTTCTTTTTCTTTTGAATCTAAATAAGTTTAGACATTATTTAAAAAATATATATAACTGGGATATTTTTCTTTATTGAAAAGTGATACAAAAAATTATATACTATATCATTGTATTTTTCATTTTAAAGAATAAATTTGGAATGTTTAGTTTCTGTTGCAATAATAAAAAGTTGCATCGAAAAATATAAAATAAAATTTTAACTGTTGAAACTAATTTCTGCTGCGGTATTTTGCTTTTTAATTAGATAATTAAAATAAAATAAGGGACATTGCATTATTGCAAAGACTTCTAATTTTAACATGATACATTTTCCGAAAATTCATGTATTTTAGTTTACAGAATTTAAGCTTAAATAAGGTAACATGCTGAAGCCTACACCGTAAAAGAAAGCTAAACAATATAAAATGTCTAAATCTCCAATATAAAAGTTATGTTTTCTGGAACTACATAAATTTAATTTAAGATTACATTTCAATCTGTAAAAATAAACTTTATTTCCTTTTTTTTTTTTTTTTTCCACTTTTCTTTTCTTTTTTTTTTTTTTTTTTTTTTTTTTTTTCAAGCATATAAAATATTTAATCTTTGATAGATTTTATCATATGTAACTTCTTAAGCAAGATTTTAATGGAAATTTTATAGCTTGAATAATTTAAATTATGTCTTTAAATATTTCTCCGTTCTATTCAATGATAAAGAATTCTTAAATGTAAATTTCAGAAAATATTTCTATTACACTTAAACAAGAATTAAAACATAAAAATTTCAGTTTCACAAAATGCAATAATTAATATTTTTCAATTTAATTAGAATTCACTAATTTTTAAGATGCTTTATTTAAATTGGAATTACTATATATATATATCTGAAAAATGGCTTTTATTCGTTGGTAAAACTTGGACGATTGATTAATTAAAATAATATTCTGACTCACTATGACTGAATACTTTAAAATTTTCATATAAAAGGTTTAAAGTAATTATGAGAATACAATGCAGAATTTTAAAATAAGTTTAACTTTACGTAAATGAAAGATTTCATCTCAGAAACATTAGGACTGCAATTTTATTTTTAATGAAATGCTTTTTTTTTTTTTTTTTTTTTTTTTTTTTTAATCTAAATTAATGTGAGTTGTATGATCAGTTTAAAATACCTCCTTGTTCAGTATTTCTAAAATCCTTTTTTGTTTCAAGTTCAGATGAAATTTTTCAGGTAATTAGTTTAAGAGAAAAAACTTTAGTTGATGTATTTTTGAGTTCTCTGTTCTCTAGAAATATTTGTATATTTTACAGAATGTTATTGGGTTATATGCAATACATGAGACATAAAAATCTACTTCTATAAAATGAGTTTCTTAACCTTATTTATTTATTTATTTTTATTTCAAACTGCCATACACTTTTTTGTAAAAATGTATTTCAAGTAAAAAAATAAGAATTACTTCAATATAAGAATATTTATTGTTCTTTTAAAATTTTGTGTATAGTAATAAGTTTAAAAGCGTGTTTTGGAGAAATGAATATGTAATTGAAAGCTTTAAAAAATACTTTTACACACGTAAGTAATTTCTATATTTATCTAACACCTTCGACTATTGGTCGGACAATTGACTAATGTCAGCAGTGTAGAACAACTTTTAACGCCATGAAGTGGTCTACCCATTTTTTTACCTTGTACAATATTCGGAAGTATATAGAAGACAAGGCATTTTGTGTTGACATAATCAAATAATTGTCCGTGAGGACTATGTCAAAGCTGTATGCTGCGTGTTTTAAAACATCCCAAAAACGTATTACGAACGAGTCCTTGACCGTTTCGACACATGAAGCATTGTATTATAATGAAACATCTTTACAGAGCGTTTTCGTAAAGGCGTTTCTTTATAACAGAGAGACGTTTTCGATCACTTTACCGATTTAATTACAGCAATTTCTGCTTACAGCCTACTTTCTATGGACCGCCGCAACAGTTCCGCAGGAGAGAAAGCACGCTTTTCATTTCCCAACAAATACAAACTTTTTTTTTTTTTTTTTGGAGAAAAGGATTCTTTTGCCTTCGATGTTATTGCTTTAGCAGAACTCACCTAATGATTTTTTTTTTTTCATTTCGGATTGTTATATTTCCATCTTCCGTCACGATTTTAAACAAAAAGAATTTTATGTGTAGCTCAATGAGGAGATTCGTTCAAAACACATTCGACCTTGTTCCTCTGGTTTAATGCACGTAGCTCCTAATTTGTCGTTTTTTGAATCGCCCCTATATCGTGAAAAAGATTAAATATCATTTTTGTGATACTACTAGTTGTTCAGTAAGTTAATTTTGCATTTTAGATGCATCTTCATTGAGCAGTGCTTTCAGAAGAGGAGATTCATGTCTGATGGGGAGATTCATGCATTCGAGGAGGAGATTCATGCAAAACACACTCGACCTTTTTCTTCTGTCTTAATGCATATTGCACCTAACTTGCCGCCTTCTCAATCATCCCTAAGTTAATTTAACGAAAATAATCGGGTGTTTAATAAATACATACGTTAAAATTTATATTTCAAATAGAAAGTTTTTTCATTTTCAATCTTTACACTATTTTTCATTTTTAGTATTTTACTTACAAACTAATAGCACTTTTTAAAGATATTTCGATACTGAAACATTAAACATTACTTAATCAACCGTCGTACATTAAATCTAGATAAAACATTTTTTATACATTAATTTGGACTATATTTTAATTTAAAGAAAATAATTTTTAAAAAATGCCGGATTTTACTCCAGTTAAAATAAATTAAATATGACTTGTTTGATTTTTAACTTCTTAGCGTGTACAATTTTCATTTCTACAGTTTTATTTTTTGTAAAAGGCAATGAATAAATAAATAAATATATATATTAAAAATGAAAAATGTAATGCATTCTTTAAACTTGAATCAGAAAAATATTATATAAAGCTGAGATTAACATTTTATAGTTAATAATCTCATGCAATATTCATTAGACACTCTTTTTTTTTTTTTTTTTGCAGAATAAAACATAAAAAATGCATAGAGTGTAAGCAATAAATAGTTAATTAAATGTCTAAAAATCTTTTAGATAAATATATAAAATTAACAATATATAAATCTACAATTTTCGAAAATCTTACTATTATACATATCTATCACCACCACTTGACAAAAAATACATTTTTTTAGTAATGTTTTAAAAGTAAGATTGTTTTTTTTTTTTTTTTTTTTTTCTGTTTCTTCCATATTGTTGAAATACTTATACATTATATAGATATTAATAATTATATAAATAAATATCGAAATCCGTTTTTTTTTTTTTTCTTAATATTAAAAACACTGATAAAAATTCCCTTGTGACACTGACTCCTATAATATTACTACACGATGTATTGATAATTTTTTAAACTGTATTAGGCCGTAAAGAAATGTATAAGACCAACGACAATTAATCTAGACTAAATACTATGATCCACCGTTCGACCACGTTGTGCGGTCGCAAATCAGCGACGTCATATGGTCGAAAATTATTTCCCCGAACAAGTCTTCAAATTTCCCCAAATCAGAGTTTTTTTTTTTTTTTTTTTTTTTCCGAAAAAATCCACAACTTGATTTCTACTAAAAAGGGAAAATAAAATTATATATATATATATATATGTATATCAAGCAGATTTAAGTGGATTTAAGCTCAGATTTTTCCCCAAATGAAGGCAATTTTTGAAAAAAATCCAGAAATAACAATAAAGCTATTGAAAATCCCTGGTCGTAGGGATAAATCATTACGTTGCCAACATTGACAGAAAGTTGCAGAACTCGCCAGATTTGTCCCCAAAAATTTTAGAATTCCCCAAAAATGTCCCCACAAACATTTAGTCCCCAAAATTGTCCCCGGAAGCCTCAAAAATCCCCAAAATGGGGACAAAATCCCTAATTTGGCATCACTGTCGCAAATAGCTGTTGTTTAATAAAGTAGTCATTAATCCGTTGTTGAAAACTATAAAAGCTTGTTTTTCATTTTCTCTTTAACCGTATATATCTATTAGAGCAGAGATAATGTTGCAAAAATTATCTGTTACGTCCATAGCAGATTAATTTTTTTCAGTAATTGATATTTTGCTGGAAATCCCGATATTTATAGCAATAAAATAATTTACAGTACAAATAAGTAGTAAAAATTAATAAGGCAACAGTTACTTTTAACAGTGAAACAATAAAATTTTTGATGATTATTTTCGATTGTTTTATTTATTTTAAAAGAATTTCTTTAAAGGTACAAACCGAAAAAAACCTTCTAACACAAACTAGTTTTTCTTGCTTCTATTCTAAATTTATTTCAGTAAAGGAAAAATAAAATCTAAAACTCGTAAATTATAATATACATAAATAAAATTCTTCATAAGTTTTGTCTATATTTTTTAGTATTTCAAAAGAATATATTGATATTAAAGATTATTTCATTGTGATTAATAAAGCAGAATTATTCACGGGTATTTTTATTTATTTTATATTGCCAGAAGATATTAGTTCAATTAAACTGAAGACACATAAAATTGAAATGTACGGTGTATTTCAAAAGAAAAAATGCAAAGAAACTGAATAAAGAAATATCATATTCTTAAAGATTGAGAATAGTTATTGTATGAGAATCGGAGTTCTAAAAATATAGTTTGACTTCCTTTCATTCTTAGGTATAGAAATTGAATGTCAGTAGAGTGCTTTTAACGGTTACAATATAAAATATCTTTGACCTTATAATAAGTTACATTGTTCTCGACCACCTGTTCAGTATTTATCAAAAATAACTTTTTTCTTCAATGTCACAAAGCTCTTTAGCTCAACTATCTTTAACAAAACAAAAATTTTCTGCGCTGTTCCTACATTTTCTTATTTCAGCATTTATGAACAATAAAACATATTGGAACATAACATAATAAGAAAAAATACCTAGTAAAGAGATACAATACGTATAGAAAAGAGAAAAATACTGCCTAGTAAACTTTCCTGCACAGAACATCTGCATGAACGTACCTGCATACATAATATAATTTTTAGAAAAATCTCATAAGTAATATCATTAAAAGATTTTTTTTTTTAATTATTATTATTATTTTATTTCTTTTTTCAATAAAATAGATTTAAAACAGATATTTGCATTATAGTTTCAGTTTTAGAAAATAAATTTTCTCTATACTAAGTTAAAATTTCTTAGAATATATTATTGTTCTACTAGCAGGCTATGCCCGCTTCGGTGGTCACTATATTTAAATGAATTTTCAAAAGGGTGGGATCATTATTTATTTTTTACATCACATTAAAAAGAAAAGCTAAAAAGAAAAAAAAAAAAGAAAAGAAATCGCTCTAACCCTTGCTTTGGGCACCCGGTGCCTACGGCAGCTCTTTTTTCCGTCCGATTGCATCGGATCCAGGTTCTCACTCTCTGCAGAAAGGTCTTTCTCGGGCACTTCAATCTGGGTATTTATCGACGACATGTGGATCTTCTGTTATTTAAGAACTACTATTTTAAAGATGACTATATCTCAGCATCAATTATAAATGTTAGTTTTTGAACCATGCGTTTTATAACCCCCATTATTTACACTATATTACGATTTGATTCCGAGCAGTATAATAAAATAAAATAAAAAAGTAAATTTTCTTTTAAAAGGAATTAAATACATGAAAAACAATACATTTTAATCAGTTTAATCCTTTCTACTATATACTGCCATTTTTTCCCAATAAATATTATAAAAAAATAAATAAATAAATAAATAAGGGATTTTTATTTTAAGGGATTTAATTAAAAATTAATAATAAAAAGTTGTTATACTGTAAAAATTATACATAAACATAACAATTTATTTCTATTTCATTACCATTTGATTTTCAATAAATCTAAAAAAAAAACAAAAAAAAAAAAAAAATCGCTTTCAAATGAATGTATTAAATAAAAAAAAGTAAATTGCGCAATAGCAGTTGCTAAGGTACGCAGCCGACTACATTGGAAGAATAAATTCATGATAGATGAAACATAAAAGCTAATATTTAAGATTGATAAAACATAAATTCAAAAAATACAAATTCGAAAAAATCTCGATCCCAGGCACCCATCTGCCAAGTTTTGTAGCTCTGCAATTAGTAGAGGGAGCGCCAGAGCGCAGACAGACATACACGCAGACAGACACTTATCTTTATTTATATAGATTAAAAATCAAATATAAAATTTGGCGCAATTAAATTATCATTATCATACATAACAGAATTCCCATAGTTAATAAATGTATCTACAGACTAAAGAAATAAATAAAATGAAATAACGTTCATTCTATTTGTAATCACTATGAATGAAAAATCTAAATATATATATATATATAAATTTCGGCTTACACAATTTTTTATCTTAATAAGATTATTTCAGTTTCGACCAATAGATAGTCCCACCCCCGAATAGCCAAAAACCTGAATTCCAGACCAAATTAGCTTTAAATTCTTCCAAATATAGATCTAAATATGAGATTTTGAGCAGAAAATGTTAAATTTCTTCTATTTCTCTAGAAAACGTGCATTTGAAGTGTATTAGAATTGTTTTTTGCAGAATTTCTATTCCTAGCATCTTTGATCATTCTAATATGCACTGTTAAAAATTTCTATAAATTTAATGTAAATATTTATCCAGAATCTCTGTAAATTTACAGTAATTCTTAGTTTAAAGTAAATAATTGAGATTCTCAATCTTTATTTTGTATTTTTACCTAATTTTATTATTTAATTATTTAATTAAAATTAAAAATGACTGTTGCTAATTTAGAAAAAGCATTCTCAGTCCGAAATATATTCTCAACAATAATTAATTAAATTAATATTAGTTATTAAAATGAATGTATAAAATAAGTTTTTTAACATCTTTGTTTATTTTTCTCTGTAATTTTACGTAAGACTTAAGATAATAGATTATACAGAGTTTTCTGTTGAAATTTTTAACAGTATGGGTTCACAATCAGATAGAACCTTTCGTCACTATCATATCGTTCCCCCAAAATTTAGTCGTAACTGGTCCCCGTTACAGAAATATTATATATATCTTCATTTATATGTGTCGCAAATGAAAAAAAATTATTCAGAAAAGGAATATATTGAATAAAATAAAAATATTTTTCACCAATGTTTTTTAATGTGTTTAACGTATTTAACATTAAAAAAGAAAAAATAAATAAATTGTACTCGTCGTAATGCAAAATCAGCCATTCCTTAAGTTATTTTAAATCATGTAATCCTTAGATTAAAATATCTCAACGTTTTTATCACAAAATTTAATATTGGAAGAATTTCTTTAAAATAAAGTATTTTATTTAAATAGTTCTAAAAATAAAAATATCGATATTTTTGTGTCATAACTTTCATAAAATTTAGAAAGTAACGTGGCTCATTTAACCCTCGAGGACGCGCTAGGATATTTATGATAAAATTATTAGGCATGAGTTCGGATCTTCCTCAATTAGGTATTGTGAAATATATTTTTATAACAATAATTCTTTATTTAATAGTTAACAATCAAATAATTAAAAAGTTTGTCTTACCTGGGTTAGCACAGGTACTCCATCACTTGAGATTTATTGATGAAGAATCTCGTAACTTTTATAATCAGCAGAAAAACACAATTGTTACTTGAAGAATTCGATGAATTATATATATGTTAGTTTTTAGACGAACTTCTGTTTTAAAACAAAACTGCTTGTTTTTCTGTAATAAAATGTAGATTAATATTTATAATAATACAGATATTGACTGCATAATTGAGGATTGCCTAGAGTTTTACTTTTTAAATTTGTTTAATATCTCTTAGGCATAGAAAATAATGGAAGGAGGACTCAATAAAAGAACGTCCTACGAATACAGAAAATGTTACATGATTACAAAAGAAAAAGAAAACAAACAGTAGTAGTAGAGTGACGCGACATATCGTCACGTGATGAGGCAGGTGCAAAAAAAACAATCAGTTGGCGGGAATAAAAAGTTTCGGAACATGAAAACAAAAGTTAATAAAAATTGTTCTGAGATTAGATGTTTGCAACACCCCCTCTTAAGCTCAGAAATTTTCAATTGTTCATTAATACATTTCTATGTTTATTAAAATCAGTTTTTGGCAGAGCTTTTGTGAGGGTGTCGGCAGTCATTTCTTTGGTAGGTTTATAGTCAAGCTTGATAAAGCCTTCCTGCACTAAAGCTCTCAGAAGGTGATATCGTAACTGTAAATGCTTTGCCTTCGAAAGAAATTTATCACTTACAGCAATCTTTATCGTAGACTGGTTGTCTTGATATAACACAATAGGATGTTCTTGCGGCAAGTTCAAATCATCCAACAGTTTCTTTACCCATTGTTTTTCGAGTGCAGCACTCGCAGCTGCGACGTACTCAGCCTCTGCTGAAGACATGGACACACAGGACTGTTTTTTCGAAGTCCAAAAAATTGGATTCTTGCCTAACATAAATAAATTTCCAGAGATGGATTTTCGATCACTTGGATCGTTTGCCCAATCAGAATCCGAATATGCTTTTAGGACAGGTTCAACAGAGTTACAAAGTCTTAATTTAATATCTTTAGTATTTTTCAAATATCTAATTACCCTTTTAACTGCCTCCCAGTCTTTTGCTCTGGGGTTTTCATTTCTACGGCTTAAGATGCCAACGGCAACACTTATATCAGGTCGCGATACTGTAGAAATGTAAAGTAACGCGCCTATAGCCTGTCTGTACATTGTATTGTTTGGTAAGAGATTATCGTTATCAGTTAATTTTATATACCCTGGTTCCATTGGTGTGTCAGAGGGCTGTGCGTTATCTAGCCCGAATTTTGTTACAATGTCTTGTATTTTGTTACTTTGATCAAGCGTAATTACCCCTTTACAAGGTCTTTCTATATTTATGCCGAGGTAATATTTGGCTTCCCCAAGGTCGGTTAATGGATATTCTTCCCTAAGTTGATTAATAAGTATGTCAATATTGTGATTTTTACCAGCTATAAGTAGGTCATCGACGTAGACAAGAATGTAAGTTTCTGTGCTATCTTTATTACGGATATATAAACATTTGTCATGCTGACTTTGTTTAAATCCTAATTTACACAATGATTCATTTATTTTCAAATTCCACGCCCTAGCGGCTTGTTTCAAGCTATATATCGCTTTCTTTAACTTACATATTTTATTTTCTTCGCCTTGGACAACATAACCCTCGGGTTGTTGCATGTATACATCTTCTTGCAAATTTCCATTTAGGAAAGCAGTTTTGATATCTACATGCCTTAGATTCAAATTTTTATACAGCGACATGGTCAAGAAACTTCTTAGAGTGGTATGCGATGCAACTGGTGCAAAAGTTTCGTCATAGTCCACCCCGTATTTTTGAGAAAAACCCTTGGCGACTAGCCTGGCTTTATATTTCTCGACTTGTCCTTGGCTATTGTATTTGGCCTTGAACGCCCACTTACACCCTACTACTTTGGTCCCTGGTTGAGCGTCAACAAGTTCCCAAGTATTGTTTTGTCTGAGTGAATTCATTTCGTCGAGTGTGGCGTTCAGCCAATTTTCCTTTTCTGCTGGGTTTTGAATTTTTAGTATATCCTCAAAACACTTAGGCTCATCAATTCTTTTGTCGTTTACTGCAAATGCAAATCTGTCGGGCGGAACCCCTTTATTTAATCGTTGTGATCGTCGTGGCAGAGTTTGCGTGTCATCTGGACTATCGTTATCACCCGTTATATCTATATCGGAATCTAATATTTGTAATCTGGACACCGGAATTTCATCATTTGAATTTTCATTATTTATTTGTGATGTCTCACTATTGTGGGATACTGTATTCTCATCTTCCAAGAATTTTACAGTTCTGCTTACAATTACATTTTTATTATTTGTGCAAATTCTGTAGCTTTTGCTACGATTATCATATCCCACAAAAATTCCTTCTTGAGCGGTGCTCTTGTATGTATCTTATGTACATATGCGTATGCGCGACATCCGAATGTTTTTATATTTGATAAATCGGGTTTGCGGCCGGTCCATTTTTCGTAAGGAGTTGAGTCGCATGAGGAGGTTGGGAGCCTGTTTTGTATGTAATTCGCAGTATTTACGGCTTCCCCCCAAAAGGAATTTGGTAAATTACTGTCTTTAAGCAGACAGCGCGCCATTTCGGTCAGCGTACGATTTTTACGTTCTGCCACGCCGTTCTGAGCACTAGAGTAAGGAACGGTAAACTGGTGCTCAATTCCTTCTTTATTCAAAAATTCATTTCCTTCCATACCAGTGTATTCACCCCCATTATCGGAGCGAATTGCTTGCACTTTTCGGCCAAATTTGTTTGCGGTCATTGCCACATATTCCTTTAACTTAGAAAATACCTCAAACTTATTTCTTAGCAAATATATAATAGTATAACAACTAAAATCATCGATAAATGTAAGAAAGTAATATTTTCCACCTACAGTGGGGGTTTTCATAGGGCCACATAAGTCTGTGTGGACTAGTTCGAGTGGTACGGAGGCTCTAAATTGTGCAGCTTTGGGGTAAGGTGAATCTGTTAATTTTGACATTATGCATGTTTTACATTCATTCTTGTGTTTGCAATCATTTAATTTAATACCCACAGCCATGTCATTGTTAACTAAATCCTTTATATGACTATTGTTTCTATGGCCTAATTTAATGTGCCATTTATCGATACAATTTTTATTTTCACACGTTTTTACCATGTTTATATTGTGTGTTGTATCATAGTTAACTTTGCATTCGTATAAATTGTTATTAATATAACCTTCAATGCATGTTTCTCCTTCATGCATTATTTTGCATGATTTGTTTTCAAATATGGCTACACAACCATTTTCAGTAGCTCCTTTTACAGATATGAGGTTTGTCTCTACATACTCTCTAAAATTTCTGGAGTGGGAATCTCACTCCTTAAAAAAGTGACCATTATTTTGACACGAATTAAAGTGAGAAAATACTATTGTCACTCTTGAAAATGTGACATTTCTCACTTTTCTCGAAAGAGAGACTTCTAGTCACTCTGTCACAAAGATTGATGTCATCATCAATTGCAAGATCAACCTGCTGAAGAGTGAAGATTTGCTGGCGCCATCTACTTACCATATTTCGAACGAAATATGAAAGACAATTTCTCGGCAATCTCATGCATGTGATTTGTTTAACAGAAATTATTGAATTTATTTGAGTTTAAAAAAAGAAAATAATTATGTTAAAAGCTGTTTTGGGAAATATAATTTTTTTATACGATTGATAAAATTGAAGTGTTATTAGTAAAGAATCGAAAATCATAAGAAAGTTATGGAAATTCGTAATGAAAGCAAGGAGTTTTATTTGGAAATATATATGAGGTATAAAAGAAAATATCAATGCAAATGCTTAATGCATAACATCTTAAAAGCATAATAGGAATTTATATTTTTATTATATTCATTGATGCTTAACACATGTGAAATATTAAAAAAGCTGGCTATAATATTTTACTAAAAATTAAAATCATCAGCGAGATTAAATACTCCTGAACAGACGAGTTTTTCAAGAAACTGTGTAGATTTGTCGTAAATATTTAACTTTTTTTTTTTTTTTCTCTTTTAACATGCACACTCAAGAATTTTTCTTTTCCCCTAAGCTACATTTAAAATAACTATTTGTCTTAGGGAATTTCTTTTCAAGTATACATTTTGATTTAAGAAATAACTCTAATTTTATTAATTTAAAAATAATTCTAATTTTAGTAATTTAAAGCAATTCTAACTTTAATTTTAAAATGTACATTAGAATTCTGTAATTTTATATTTTTAATAAAGGAAGTAAAAGTTTATAAATGCGATTAATCTCTTATGTGAATGATTTACCACTGTAAATTAAGCAAGTTCTGTGTGTCCCCAGTGGTTCAGTGGGAGCAAATTGGTAGAAGATACAGTCTAGCGTATCCACATTTTTTTAGAAAAAATAAACAGTCATATTCTTTGAAATACTCGGAATAATCTCACTCTTAATAAAGAGAGAGAAATCTCACTCTTTCGAAAAGAGACTTCTCACTCTTTAGAGGTTGGCTCCATTTTGGCATGTTCAAAGAGTGATATGCCACTCTTTTAGAGTCAGATCTCACTCTTCATATTTTAGAGAGTATAAAACATTTTTCAATATTATAGTATTATGTGTGTTATTGGAATTTATGGTGTTTAATTTCACAGACCCATGAGCATGACCCAGGGATTCTATCTCCTGTCCATTCGCGATTGTTACGCGTGAATTATTATAATTAAATTCCTGAAATTTACTCTTATCATTGCAAACATGTGTTGAACAACCCGAGTCTATATACCAAGTGTTAGATTTCTCACCGATAAATAGAGTGAATATTTTGTCATTGGGTTTTTTATTTTCACTCTCAGTAATAAGAGCCCTATCCGTGTTATATCTGTCTTGAGAGTACATACCAGATTTGAAAGTTGATCTGGCATTGCTGGTTTTTGTTTGTTTCTGATTCTTTTCTTTATTTTTAAGATGCCAGCATTCTTCAATTGTGTGCGATTTCTTTTTACGATATCGACAGAACTTTGAATTTTCTTGTTTTGGTTTAAATTTAACCTTTAATACTGAATTATTTTCAGATTTGTTTTCTTTTCTTTTGGAAAATGCATCAATTAATTTTGAGCGTATAAACTCTGGTGTTAAATCTTTTTCATCTCGAGATTCTAAAGCGGTGATGAGAACATCATAACTTGGAGGCAAAGAACAGAGCATTAGTGCTGAAAGGTGCCTGTCGTTAATTTCTTCACCGATTGACACTAGTTTATCTCTCAACTGATAAATGTGTGTCAAGTGTTTAATCATGTCTCCACCCTCAGTTAATTTCGTAGAGTAAATCTTTCTTAATAAAAATAGTTTACTGCTGAGGGTGGAGCGTTCATGTACAGCTTTTAATGCGTTCCAGCATTCTTTAGCGGTCTGAAGATTTTTGACATGAATTATTTGATTATCCTCTATTAAGAGGTTTATTATGGCGCGAGCCTTTCTCTTTTTAGAATTCCATGTGTCAGTAATCGGATTGGGAGCATCGTTTATAACCACTGAATATAAATATTCTTTTTGGAGAAACATCTCCAATTTAAACTTCCATACGTCATAATTCTGTGAATTTAGTTTCTCAATAATTGTGTCCTTGGTGATACTCATATTAATATTTCAATTTTTTTTCTTTCTAGAATATAATAACTGAAATTTTATTTTTAAACATTGATATGTTTATTTTAAACATTCTTATATTAATTTTCACTTGTTTTGTTTTTCACTTCCGTTTTGAAGAAACAAAAAATATTTACTTTCGCTTACATTTTTTTTATTTTTTATTATTATTATTTTAAATGTAACAATTTCTTTAAATATGCAAAGAAGAAAAAAAAAAACTTTTGTTAAGAATAAATCTAAAATTTCAATTAAAAAAATCAGAGTCATAATCTGATAAAATTATTAGACATGAGTTCGGATCTTCCTCAATTAGGTATTGTGAAATATATTTTTATAACAATAATTCTTTATTTTAATAGTTAACAGTCAAATAATTAAAAAGTTTCTCTTACCTGGGTTAGCACAGGTACTCCATCACTTGAGATTTATTGATGAAGAATCTCGTAACTTTTATAATCAGCAGAAAAACACAATTGTTACTTGAAGAATTCGATGAATTATATATATGTTAGTTTTTAGACGAACTTCTGTTTTAAAAGAAAACTACTTGTTTTTCTGTAATAAAATGTAGATTAATATTTATAATAATACAGATATTGACTGCATAATTGAGGATTGCCTAGAGTTTTACTTTTTAAATTTGTTTAATATCTCTTAGGCATAGAAAATAATGGAAGGAGGACTCAATAAAAGAACGTCCTACGAATACAAAATGTTACATGATTACAAAAGAAAAAGAAAACAAACAGTAGTCACGTGATGAGGCAGGCGCAAAAAAACAATCAGTTGGCGGGAATAAAAAGTTTCAGAACATGAAAACAAAAGTTAATAAAAATTGTTCTGAGATTAGATGTTCGCAACAATTTAAACACCCGAAAGGTGTTTAAATCTTGTACTATACAATCTTTAAAGCGCGGTCAAGATTCCCACAATTCAGTGTTAGTTTTTTTTTTTTTTTTTTTTTTTTTTTTTGGATCCTGGAAAAAATGGTACCATGTAACATCGGAAACCGTCTAAAAACAATCAATCGTATAACTGACTACATAAAAATGTTTGTTATCAAATACACGAAATATTTATACCTGAGAAGGTTCTTCTAATATAATTAATTGTTATAAAATACAAGGATGAAAGTTGCACCATTATTGTGATAATACATGGGGAAAAAAATGCTGGCAGACTGTTACTTAGTGGATAACGTGCTGACTGATTGAATCAAAGTGGCTTAAATTTTCAAGAATAAATAACCATGACATACGCGAATAGAAGTATTTTCTAATTGCAGTTCTATCTTTATAAAGCTTTTTGCAAAATGATAAAATAATAATGATAAAGTAATAACTGGCGATTAAAATCATAACAGATTGCTACACGATCGCGCAGTAACTTCAACGTTCTTATCGACACGACAGCTGACAGCACTTAATATACAGCTGACAATCAATACGTGAAAACGATGAACAAGATTCATTGCATGAAATTTTTATTTAAAATCTATTATTTATCGTGTTTATACAGAAAAAACTTGCTGGCAGACTGTTTCTTAGATGAGAAAATACTGACAGACCGCATCAAATTGGAGTAAAATTTCAATTTAAATTATCATAAGAAACACGAACGGAAGGTTTTGTAGTTGTAATTTATATTAAAAAAAAAAAAAAAAAAAAAAAAAAAAAAAAAAAAAGCTGTAAGAAAAATAAGCACGCCAGGGAGAACTTATGTACGGATGTTATTTATCTCGCTAATACCATGAAACGATACTGGCAGACTGTTTTCTAGAAAAACTAGTTGGCATAGGTAGACACATCCTCAGTTTACTATCATATATTTGTTCTCACAAATTTCTACTACAGAACATACACTATTCATGTTAGGAGAAATGAGTGACCTCTTGACACAGTAACTAAATGAAAGCACAAGACACCTGAATGATCGAAGACGGGTGGTTAAACTGAGGTTCCAATTTAAACTCAAGTTCCATTTATCAGGCTAGACAGTTTTTCATGTTTGTTTTTTATTTCCGAAACTCTAGTATAAACCTGGCTAGGAACATTTACATAGAACCTCTGGAGTGCCTTCCACCAGGATTAGGTCTCTTATGTACAAAATCGTGTGTTTTTGCTTATCAGCATTGCCTTATTATTCTTTCCGTAATTGTTAGATAATTAGTGTTAAGTAATAAATATTCGAAACTGAGCTTCTCAAATTTCAGATATCAGATGACCTGCAATTTTTTTTTTTTATTATTATTATTCTTTGAAATTATATTTCTCATTATTTTATCCCATTTTATTACTGAGAATATGCTATTCTTAATTAAATACTCGAATTAGTAAAATAGAACTGCATTTTTTTTTTTTTTTTTTAACGCCAATATTAGGACACTTTCAGGAAAAAGAGGTTTCCGTTACTTAAAAGTTCATTTTAATATTTTTACGTTCACTCAACTTTATAATGTTAAGGAAAATATTGTTTTGGGGTCAAATTTCCGAAATAAAAAATTTTTTGCTATATTTACACGCTTTAAAGATCCATGAATCAGAAAATTAAGTTTTTAGCGGTTGGTCTGTGTGTCAGTGTCTGTATTTGTTATCAGTAAAATTCAAGAAAAATGTATCATCAGGAAGTTCACACTCTATATTTGAAAGCGATATAATGTATGAAGCCAAAATTTTTATTAAACTCATTTATTAAAATGAAATTTTTTTATTAAAATCAACCTTTAAACTTTTTCTTTTAATTAAAAAAAATTAATAATAATTCGGGTACAAGTATATTAAAGGGAATCCAAATACATTACTTTTAAGGGTACAAATTCTGATAGGTGTAATTTAACACTAAACAAAATTTTACAGATTTTTACTAGAACTAAATAATATTAACATATATATTTAATATCTATAAAAGTCTGTTTAATATAGGATATGGTATGAAAATTATTCACCACTTTTTTACAGGGACACACAAATGAAATCCATCATATTATGACAACACTTAGAAATTGCTGAAAGTACATTTCAAGCTGTGTTACGTGTTTTCATACTGCGCTAAATTTAAATACCCTATGTGGTGTTACCTGTAGGGGTGAGTCCCAGAACGTCGCCAATTGCCCATTGCGCAGCACTAGTGCGACATGAAACCCAATCATTCAACCAAACAAGCCAACGTGATGTTATCTCATTTATAGACATACTGGGCTATCCAAAATTGAATTGTTATATTCTTGTCTATTTAATGTAATTGATGGAAGTGCTTTAGTAAATATAACCAAACCAAGAAAAACTGTCACGTAACGGTAATTATTTTCTTATACTCTATAATAAGCAATGAATTAGGACTGAGGGCCTCAATCTGGGATTTTTGCGTTGTCGATTTCGATAGTTGGACATTTGTCGAAATCTAAAATTTATCGAAAATATAATTGAACTAGTATATAACCCCGTCAAAAATGACGGAATGTAAAATCAATTAAGGTAGTTAATCAATAAATGCTTTGCCTGCTTCGCTGGACACTATATTTAAATGGGACTAATGTGCAAGTTGTACTTGACGGGACTAATATGCAAGTTGTACCTGACGGAACTAATGTGCAAGTAGCACCGAACGAACAAACTATTTATTTTAATGAAAATACCTACTAATCCAGGACGATAGGTCTAATATAACGTATCATATTATATATCATACTAGCAGACCCGGCCACGCGTTGCTGTGACTAAGTTATACGTTGAATTATACGGCTGTAAACTATTTAGTACAGTCAAATTATTATTTACGAACAAAGACGAAAACGTTGTAGCCGATGTAAAAACCCACAGGGTTGAGATTTGAAACTTAGGTCAAAATTTGGAATCGATTGATAAAAATTTTCGTAGTGTTGATATTAAGCACAAATTAATTTTATTGTAGGGTCCTATAAATTTTAATGGAGAAGTGATATATATTATTTCTAATGCTACTTTGGATAAAATTGCTAAAATGACTAATATATAAATAAAATTCTATCAAAATTCTATTAAAATAAAAGTATAAAAGAAACAGACGATTTTAAAATCAATTTTTATGGAGGAGTGAAATATAATATATGCTATAATGGATAATTTTACTATAAAATGACCTCATCATTTTAAATATTTTAAAGAGGGCAACAGCTGTAGTTATAAAAAGGAAAACAATAAGGCTAAACCAGAAAAATAAGTAAATTTGATAAATATTTTAAAACTTTAAAATTGTAAATCTTATGAAATATTGGACATTTAAAGTAAATACATGTATCATTTTAAATAGAAAAAGATTTTGGAAAAGTTTAGTGTACTTTAACGAAGTGATGAGAAGTTTTTGAGTATGTTAAAATTTTAATAGTAAATTCAAGTTAATAAAGATGGGAAACATTGAGGATTGAGATAAGAATAATTATAAGATAGAAAAAAAAAAAAAAAAAAAAAAAAAAAAAAATAGAAAAAAAAAAAAAACTTTTTATATACCATGCTTTTAAATTTTAATATACTAATAATATACTAATTAAAAGGAAAATAATAAATATTCTATCATAGTTTGAAGTCAAATTTGTTTTCAAATGTCTAAATAAAATAACTGATGTAAGATACTAATATTTTGCAGCGGAATAGATTTCATTTCTGTCATCCTTGGCGAAAAAAAAAAGAATATCGCCAAATTATCTGGCGAAAATATTTAATTCCTTTCAAAAATCATGGTTATTTTAACAACTTATATTAAAAGAGTAATGAATAATATGAAACAATATTTCGTACAATACATATTACATGTCATACATACGTACAATGAATAATACATATTACATTTCGTAGAATGCATACATCTGGCATGTATATTTTCGTGTTACGCTTTTGATCGCCAAATAATAATAATAATAATAATAAAAAAAGCCAAGGGCGACAGAGTTTTGAAATTTAAAATTAAAATTTTGTCAATTTGACAGCAAAATAATTCAATCTAACACCGGGAAATAAATTTCCTCGATTTTTAATAATTTCTTACAAAAAATCCAGTGGGCAATTAACATAGGAAATCTTTTTCTTAGCTGCACAGACGGTCAGTGAGTCACACTTCGCTTGCGTATAGAACTCATAGATATAGTATAGCATATATAGAATAGAGTGATCATTGGGGAGAAAAAAAGTTATTCCTTTTCATTTGGGAAAAGACGACGTTTTTACCAAAATATGGCCGTCTTTCCCCGAGTGAATACACACGGGAATACATACTAATATTTTAGCAAATAAAATTTATGAATAATTTATTTGCTAAAGGGGAATGGAAGACTCCAGATACAGTTTCAAATTCATATTTCTTTCTTTCTTTCTTTTTTTTTTTTTTTTTTTCAATACCACTTAATGGCTGTTTCCAAAGCTTTTATTTATTTATTTTTTCGGCATCAAAAATCTTTGTACGATAACATGGGGATGAGAGATCTATGTATATTACTATATCTATGATAGAACTACATTAGCACTTTATCAATGTGTATAAAATCTTTAAATTGATTATGACGTCAATTTTCGTGAGATGCATAATTTAACTTTTTATAATTTTTTAACGTTCACGTTTGATTAAATGTATTTATTTTTATGTCGAAAGAAAATGAACTCGTATTTTTATTTTTTTTTCTTTTGGCAACAATTAAATTAATGGAACTCACAGATATTTTGGAGCAACTTTAATAAAGGTCTATAATTAACAAATAATTGCAATAAAACAATATTGTGACAATAAATTGAGATAAAAACTATCCTATCTCTCAAGTTGGACCAAACTGCACACAGTGTGCAAAATTTCATTAAAATCGGTTCCTTAGTTTAGGAGTTTACCGCGGACAAACATCGTGACACGTAATTTATATATATATACAGATTTATCGTAATATAACTCAGTACTTATTTCGCTTCCTTCTTCGACTGGTTTTAATAAGTAATTTTTATATGCATGGGCAAATTTAATATTTTTTTAATTTTTCGCGTGAAAACATTATTTCATCTTATACCTTCCCCCCCTCCCCCCCAATATATATAATAATAACTGGTAAAAATTTTTGGCAACAATCATAAATTTAAATGTCCAATTTTGAAATTATTTTCATATTTTAATTAGTTCTAAAATATCTAATCAAAACTTCGTTACAAATAATGTACCAAATGAAAGGTACCATATTTGTAACGAAGTAACCTTAGGTACCTTATTTGTAACCTTATTTATCTATATAAATAAAGAGAAGTGTCTGTGTGTCTGTGTGTGTATCTGCGCTCTGGTGCTCACACTATTGATCGCAGAGCTCCCAAATTTGGCATATAGGTACCTGGGACCCTGCAGGTGTGCACCTCATCGAGATTTTTTCGAATTTCGAATTTGAATGTTTTAAATTAACGTTTTTTCGATTTTAAATAATGGCTTTAATGCTTCATT
>OZ005662.1:151487727-151561727 GCA_963930645.1 Salticus scenicus
TTTCATAAATTTAATTCTTTTGCTTCAATCGTCTGCGTATCTTAGCAACGGCTATTACACAACTTATTTTTATTTAATTCATTCATTTGAAGGCGATTTTTTTTTAATTTTTATTTGTTATATTTATTGAAAATAAAATCGTAATGCAGTAGAAAAAATTAAGTATAATTAGTTTTAAATTTAAAAACGTATTTATAACAGTTATGTTTAATTTTTTATAGTGAAACAACTTCTTATTTTTCATTTTTTAGTTAATTCCTTTAAAAGAAAAAACTTTTATTTATTCATTTTTTTTTTTATTTACTGTATTTATCGGGAAAAATGGTAGTATATACATAGTAAAAAGGATTAAATGGATTAAAATTTATTATTTTATATATATATTTAATTTACTTTTTATTTTATTTAATTTTATTTTATTACATTGGTCGGAATCAAATCGTAATATAGTGTAAATAGCATGGGCTATAAAATACATGGTTCAAAACTGAAATATTTAATAGATGCTGAGATACAGTCATCTTTAAAATCTTAGTTCTTAAATAGAAGCAGATCCCACCTGTCGTCGATAAATATCCAGATTGAAGTGCCCGGGAAAGATCTTCCTGCAGGCATGGGAAACCTAGACCTGATGCAATGCGGGCGGGAAAAGAGATGCCGTAGACAGCGGGTACCCGAAGCGAGGTTTGGAGCAATTTCAGTTTCTTTTCCTTTCTTTCGTTTTTTTTTTTTTTTTTTTTTTTTTTTGTCTATAATGCGGTGTACAAAAATAAATATTAATTCGATTCTTTCGAAAATTCATTTAAATATAGTGACCAGCGAAGCGGGCGTAGCCTGCTAGTTTTAACTAATTTGATAAATATGATGTCACAATCAACTGTTTATTTATATCAGATAAGTACATTATCATGATTGCAAGAAAATGATGTAATCCGCGTTTGTAATGATCGATAGATGGCGCTTTTCAGCTTTTGTTGTTAGCAAATATAATAGCCACGTGTATTTATTATTGTTCTTTTTGTTATTCTACTTAATATTCGTACTATAATTTCTCCGCCATTACTTCATGGAAAATTGATTGCTTTTGGAAAAAAATATTTCAGTTTATTCAAAGTTCGATCGGAAGTAGATTTTTAACTGAAGTTGAACAAATATTAGTTTCAAATCATCTAATTAATTCTTTACTTCCATTAGAGGAAGCAACTGAAATTTTAAATTTGTCATTTGAAAATAAATGGAAGCTTAATTCTGGATTTCTTGATCCTTTGGAGTTACACTGTAGCACACAACAGTATGTGTTTTCTTTTTTACCGGATTTATTCATTTTTATTCAATAAATACATGTGAAACTAAACATCGGCAAGCAATGGTGGCTTCATAAAGCCGAATTAAAGCATGTTAATTGTAATTTCACCTTAGCCCACCAGAGGGAGAGCATTTCATTACAATCGCGGATAACTATTAGCCCATAATTTTTATGATTGAATTTTATATTACATTTTAATTTTATCCACCATGGGTATTTTAGAATTGCAATGGTAGTTACAAACTTTCGTTGAAATCTTTTTACATAATGAGATTTAGGGAAAAGTGCAAGCACAAAAAATGTTCAGTTTTGAAAGATCTTTCTAATGGTGTAACATTTATGCAGATTAATAAAAAAATAAATAAATATAAATATAAATATTGCTTTTGCTTTTTTTTTTTTTTTTTTTTTTTTTTTTTTTTTTTAAGTACGGGAGGACTATTTCTTTCAGTCTGCGATTTTGCTTTATAGCCATTTGTAGTGTTCCACCTTTTAATTTTATATTTATTTTTGTGCCAAAAGAAAAAAAGAAAGAAAGAAAAAGAAATGAAATGAATATGCAAACATATTATTACTGAAAATAAAGTTAAAATCTGTAAAATAATGTGGGTAATTTCTAATAAATTAAAATAAATGGAAAAGTTGAAAAAGGCTTAAATGTAATAAAAGAAGTGGAAATTTGTGAAAGTAAACAAACATTGTGACATAAATTTGACTATTAAAAATTTATTAAAATTGTGAAACCTATATATCGAGAGAGTCTATTATTTATGAGCAAAAACAAATAAATAAATTTCTTTTTTTTTATGTCAAAAGAAAAAAAAAAGTACAAACATTTTTTTTTTTTTTTTTTTTTTTAATAATAATAAAAAAAAAAAAAAAAAAAAAAAAAAACTGGGAAAAATCATTTTAAAGAAATAGGACAGCTTCAGTATAGAACCTTTGGCAAAATTTGAAATTTGGCACCGAAATTAGCTCGGATATTTCTCCCCAAGAACTTTACTTACGCAATTCCGGTAGTCATTTTAATTCATAGTCAAAAGGACAACAAAAGTTTAAAAGTCACCAAGGAGATCCTATGCTAAAGATATACCAAAGAATTTTTAAAAAATGAATATAGTTAGTGATGCTAGAGAATAAAATATAGTTACTGCATGCCTTTATATATAAGAATAGATTAAAATAAGTCTTGTCATATTAAATTAAAGATTGTTTACAAAGAATGTAAGCAGAATTTTCTGTTTATTTTTATTCATTTATTTATTTTCTGACAATACATGCAATTGTTATTTCTTATTTTAAAAAATTACCTATAGCACTTATAAGCACTTTACAAAAATACTTAAAAAGCACAAAAAAAAAAAAAAAAAAAAAAAAAAACCAGTAAAAATTGTCAACATTTAATTTTATTATCATCAGCTTGAAAATTTAATTTAAATAAATAATATTTTTAAAAAATGAGAAAAATTGCATGAAACGTAATTTTTAAGTTCTAATAGGAATATCGAAAATATATGTTGCAAATATGCACGTATTTCTTTTTATAGAAAAGAGTTTTTAAACTAAACGTGCCATAGTTTGTACTGTACGTCAAACACAGACAGGCAAATTATTTCTTCTATTAATATAGATACCTTTTCGAAATTTGAAATTTAGCACTGAAATATCTCAAACGTTCCTCGCCAATGGCTTTACTTACGCAATAGAGATAGTCATCTTAGTACATCACAAAAAAAAAAAAATAATAAATAAATAAATAAAAAATAAATAAATAAATAAAATAAAAAACAGATATAAATAGGACTAAAAATAAACTTAAGAATTAATTTATAAATAAGTAAAATGTCGTCATGGAGGTCCTTTAGCAATGCTGTATCTTATCTATTTACCTACACATTAATTTTTAATTCATATAGTGCGCGTGAAAAAGTGCGCGTGAAATAATATGAAATAAAAGTAAGTAAAAGAATGAATTTAATGATTTAATGTTTTTGTTTTTCGGGGGCTGCTCATGCATATAAAAAATGCGTATTAAAACGAGTCGAAGAAGGAAGCGAAATAAGTATTGAGTTATATTACGATAAATACGATACATAATATGATACGATATATTAGACCTATCGTCCAGGGTTAGTAGGCATTTTCGTTGAAAGAAATAGTTTGTTCGTTCGGTGCAACTTGCACATTAGTCCCGTGAAATACAACTTTCTCATTAGTCCCTTGAGGTACAACTTTCACTTTAGTCTCGTCAGGTACAACTTGCACATTAGTCCCCTTTAAATATAGTGACCAGCGAAGCTGGCAAAGCATTCTTTGATTCACTACCTCAATTGTTTGTTTGTTTTTTCTTTAAACCCTACCTGAACCCGCAGAAAATAATTTAAAATTAGAATACCAGGAAAATAATCTTTTTTTTTTTTTTTTTTAACGCGTTTTTTAGATTTCTAAATACAAAACTGAAGTTTTTAGCAGTTGATTTGTCTTTATACCTGTTATCAACCTAATTCTAAATCAAATAATTGCAGGAAATTTAAATTCGATATTATTAAAATTATATGAGGTTGTCGATTGAAAATTTTGAAAAAGACTGGACTAGTGAAGAGGTAATTTGTATGAATTATATAGTTTTTTTTTTTTTTTTTTTTTTTTTTTTTTTTTTCAATTTAATAACAGCCTTAATTTTTTATAAATATATTTACTATGCTCAGTTAGGGTGTGATAGTATCCTTCGCACAAAAATATAATGCATATTGAATGTATAGTTCCACCAGACTGTAGATTTTCATATTGAAGGGTTATGTTGTCAGGCCAAAGTGGGTAAGCTCACATTTCTACGTTTATATTTTTATGATGTCTTTAATTCATTTACCCATTTACTTTCTTTGTCAAGCTGATACTTTTGATGGCTAGCCTGATGATTTTTTAATGCTGTAAGCATATCTAAGTAGTAAATATATATATATATATATATATATATATATATATATATATATATATATATATATATATATATATATATATATATATATATATATATATACACACACAGTAGACTCTCGTATAACGCGGGGGATACGCGCGTAATAGGAAATCACGTTATAGGAGACATATATCGAGCAAACGATTTCATTCCGCAATGAGACCAAAAGCGTCGGGTGTTGGCATAGTAACGGAGCAATCCTTATCTGCAGTGAAAAAGTAAGTAACCTTGAACAGGTTGAAAGTAGAAAAGATGTCACGTGCTTCCTTTATCTTACGCGTTATACGAGACTCTTTATCGCATTGTATGAGTAAAAGTGCTATTACACGAGCGACAAAAGTTGCTTGAATCTACCAGCGTCACAGAACAAAGCAATGGTTTCCCAATGTGTCGCCCGAAACAAGCAACTTTTTTCTGTTGCAGCAATTTTATCGCCGGTATTCGAGCGACATCGCGTCTATCAACCAATGAAATTCTGGGAGTGTGACGTCTTCTGACGTCAGTCCCTTCTCCCACACCCCATGCCTTCTTCCCTTCAGGAAGAAAGCATGCTTGGAGTGCGAATACTGATCAAGTAGGGCCGTGGCGGGAGTCTCAAATAAATGTGATATTTTTAATTTATCTCATCGTACATAAATACTTATATGTTTAATTCAAAATCTGTATTAAAATGTGATTGTATGTATTTATTCGATGTAGGTATTTTTTCGATTATTGTTATAATTTTATATTTTTAATTAAATGCGATTTTATTTTTGCGAATTTCACAAAAAGCAATTTTAGGATTATCCGTTTATATTTTATTTTATCCATGTTGTATTTTTTCTTTTGTAATAATTAGGATAAAAGTACTTTATGAATTACTTGCTTTGTTTTAGAACTTTGAGATACAGCAATTTATAATAAGCTTATGTTCATTCTTTCCCCTTCACATTTTCATAATTGTACTTTTTTTTTTTCTTACTATTTTTACGTGAAAACAGAATTCAGTAACAAAATTAAACTTAGTACTCTTTATTTATTTATTTTCTGGAATGTCTTGTTTTCTGGAATAATTTGTTATATTAGATAATATTTTCATATCGTTTATGTTAATATTTTTCCAACTTCCTTTATTAAAAAAATATTTATTAAAATATATAAAAAAAGTGAGTGAATTAAATTGAAAGTAAATTATATAACACAGAAAAGGTTTATTTTATGTATATATAAATCCTACTTGCCCATCACCTTATTTATTTCTTTATATTTCTTTCAATGCGTTACCCTGATTTGTTATTAAATATTTTTTTTACTTTTTAATAATAATAATAATAATAATATGTTAATTATAATAGGATACACTTTTTTTAATTACTATAATTTTTGGTCTTTGTTTCATTACTTATTTTTTTCTTCTAAAAAAAAAAAAAAAAAAAAAAAATTGCAGAAAAAAGGTAAAAACGTAAGAATTGTTGGCTTTTTATTTATTTATTTATTTATTTATTTTATTTTATTTTATTTTATTTTATTTTTGAACATGCTTTTATTAGTTTCACTTGTATGCATGTTTGTAACCGCTCTGGGAGCAAACAAAAAATCTATATTTTAAAAAAAGACTTACCCTACGTGAACGCTGTGGCTGTGAGGTAAAGCTCCGGGCTACGAACCTAAAGGTCTAACTTTCGAACCCAGTCAGGGGAGATTTTTTAAAAATGGTTTTTGTTTAATTTTAAATTATTTTATAATCACCCTGTAATATGGTGTGTCACTCACATAATTTTTCTTACACTGCATTTCAATACTGTAAAGATAGATATTTTGTGCTTTTTAGTTCACATTTCAATAGAAGCGTGTTCTTTAATTTTTTTAAAGTATAATTTTATTTTTAATTACTTTTTTGAAGCCTCGACTGTAAAAAAAATTTTCGACATTAAAATATCAGTTGTGGATTAGAGGGATTTGTTGACAGAGCAATTTCATAAAAATGCAGTATACATGACATATGAATATTTAAATAATATATATTGTTGCACGATGAACTTATAATTACCTCCTTACAGCTTAGATTTTTAGGCAAATACGCTTGGTTGACATAAAATTTAAATATCTTTGTGATATTCATTTTTCTTCCTTTTTCACTAGAATGAACATAATTATAAATTAAATTTCTATACGCACTTTTTCTAAATTATTATTATAACGTTTTAGCACTTTGAAATCTTCAAAATGTATTAATAAATAAAACAGCTTAATTAAACACCACTAGACGGAAAGGGGGGGGGGGGGGCAGGTTTAATCCCAGATTACGATAGTTTGAAGTTTCCGGTCGTTTTCTTCAAAACTCACATGTATATGTGCTAGGATAGCAGGAAGATTAACACCGTTTTACTTATCTATAAAGCATATGCTGAACCATTTAATTGCATTCATGATATTGCTAAATTTTATTACAAAAGACATTTTTATTTTATCTATTAATTTTTTAGAATGCCAATGTGCATTCGTCTATAAAAAAAAAAAAAAAAAAAAAATAGTTTAAATGTCTGTAATTGTGTTTTAATAAAATAAAATTTTTAGACACGAGAAGCTTTGGTTGGGTAAAGGAAAAAAAAAAAAAAACGAACAATGATTGACTTTTAGAAAAAAATATATTCGTAATTTCAAGTCAAATTAGTAAATAAAATTATGCAATATTATTATTTTATTTATTTATTTATTTATTGCATTTTTTATAAATTTGAATTACATTATAATGAACTATTTGTTATATTGATAAATGTTTGTTTAATCTCTATAAAAAAGCTGCTGCTGTTTGTTTAAAACTGCCATCATATCTCTAATATCAATAAATAAATAAAATAAAAAATTCTTAAGAAGTATAGATATCCGAGAATCTCACTGTCGAATATTTTTCATGATTACAATATAATTTTCTTATTTCTCTAAATATCTTCGTGGAATAATAAATATGATATGACTGAACATAATTTAATACATATTTTACACTATTAAAATAAAAAAGAAAATAAGTTAAGAGCATGCAATACCTTTATTTAAAGTTCTTTAAATAGTGAAAATTTTAAACTTATTATATGTTCGAAAGTATAAAAAATATTATGTGAATGGAATACAATTTATGCATTTTTTATAACATTTGGACAAATAAATAAATAAGTAAAAGAAAATAATTAAGAAGTTACAATAATTTTATTAAAAAATTTTAAACAGTAACATTTTTAATAGTTTGAGTTTTAAAAATCACCGTCTAGACGGTGTAATGGTTATCGTCCCTGACTCCCACACGGTTGGGTCCGGGTTCGAATCCCGGAGAAGGCATGGATGGTGTTCTCCCTGATAGTGGTAGGGATGACCGCCCATTGGATGCCCCCTCACAAATGGTCATCAATTCGGCGACTCCCCCCCCCCTTTTTTTACCCGGCCAATGCTTAGTCGCAAGTGCCGCGCTATTAGGGAAAAAAAAGTTTTGAAAATCAGACAATGATACTAGCATATTTAAGTGTGATTTTATCCTTTCATTTAATACGTGTTTTTACAGCATTTGAAAAGATATAAAAGGAACATAAAGGCCTTTAGTGTTTTTATTTCTTAAATTTTTTAACTAAGACAAATTTTATATCATTTAAATTTTTTTAAATATTATTTATTCATTGATTGATTAATTTTATTTATTTATTGATAATTCATTCAGAAGGATTTGGTCACTTTTTAAAATTTATTTATTATTATTATTTTTAAGCCATTTAGTGTAAATCCAATTAAATATTTTTATTTTAATATAACATTAAAATATATTTTACTATGTTAAAAAGTTATTTTTATTTCAGTTTAGCAACAACAAAAGTAATGTTACTGTCATAGCATATATTTTGTATCATATCTTTAAATTAGAGTTCATAGATTTGATGCAATTCATAATTATGTCTAATCAAAAAATGTACACGAAAGAAGAAAATCTGAGTGTTGCAAAAACATAAAAATCACGCTGACACACACAGCGATAAATGCGAGCATATGAATGTGTTTGAGAGAGTGACAAGTGAGTAATGCTTTCTTAGCAACCCTTCGTGTGGGGAGTGTCTGCATTGCCGCGATTTTTGTCGCTTCAAGGAATACCGTGTAATAACAGCTTAATAGTCGCAGATTTTTCGTCGCGTTATACGAAATCGCGTTTTGTGGGAGCGCCTTGTACGAGATTCTACTGTGTATGCAACATTGTGTAATTTATTCGAAAATTTAGAAATTTCTCTATTTCTTGGACATTTTTAAATTGCATCATTTTTCCTGTTCGACCAACTAAAAATTTAACAAAGACCCATTTTGTTTGCTTACAACGAAATGAGTCCAAATCTGTTTAAATATCTGCCCAATATCCAGTGGAATCATGTAATGGTCATATCACACGAGAGATTTTTGCGCAATATTTTACTAACACAAAACAGCAGCGCATGGGGAAGATTCAAAGTCAGCAGTTAATCTTTTACAACAGTCTCTCACAGAAATTGATTATGTTGTGTTTGGTAAAAAGTTGAAAAAAGTTGCTCGTGTGATACAGCTGTGGAACTAAACTATGGTATTTATGCAATATTTTTAAAAATAAACGTTCTAATGCAAAGATTTATAGAGGCGGAACTATCTTTTCGAAGTGGTCACAAAATGAAATATTTTGTAAAATAAAAATGAATTATTAATTTTTATCACATTGCTTCCTAAATATTTATGATGATTATTATATAAAAATAAGTACATAAAACTAGACATTTTGGACCATAAATTACGTATTATTCTTATGAAAAATAATAGTGACAATTTGGATGAATTTGCTCAAAAGTTATACTAATTTTCAAAACTAATTAACCGTCGATTTTTCCCCACATAGTGGTCAATATTTTAAAATAAAACTTTCTTTCAAATTTGCCATATTCACCAAAATAAAAACAGTGTCCAAATGTCGTAATAAATTGACAAAAAAAAAAAAAAAAGTATTTTAATATGACAGGACTATTGTTTTTAGATACCGATTTTTGCATTGTAGAAATTTGCAATAGGCCACCTTGAATCATAAATATTAGCCTATTTATCATAAATATTATCATAAATATTATAATAAATATCAGCCACCACACATATATAAGATGTCATGTTTTAAATCGCCATACAAACTACACCGTTACGAAATCGGTGATCGCTATGATACCTGATCGCTAGAAAAATTGGTACGTTTATTAATCAAGACGAAATCTAGTTAACGCCGTATCTTTTAGTACAATCGGATAATTGGTTCAGAAGTTAATTAAAAAAAAGAATCATTTTAACTTTAAAATTACTTAAAAGGAAAAACGAGTTGCTGCCAAAATAAATAAATAAATAGATTTCTTTCCTTCCTTCCTTTCTTTCTTTCTTTCTTTTTCTTTTTTTTTTCCGCGATATAAAAGGAAATATACGTAAAAAAATTTTTTTTAAATTGATAGACAAGATTTTTTTTTTTCCTTTGTGTTTTAGACAAAAAAAAAAAAAAAAAATACATTTCTTGCTCTGGCAAAAGTTAAAAAATATTTAATTTAAAACTGAGTAAAATCATGTTAAAGAACTGGAACAGCTCTAGTATAAGAACCCTTGGCGAAATTTTGAAATTGTACGGACGTATCTCACACGTTTCATTCACACGCCAAGATCGTTACTTAACCATTGGTCGACTAGAACAAGGCGGGGCTTTCAATATTTGTGGGGAAAAGCTCGGCTATGATTGGTTATATTCCACTATTTGTGGGCTAAATAAGGTACGTTAAACTACAACGTCTAGAATAAACAGTGTGGAAATAGCCTATAACCGTAATGTTAAAATAATGCTACAAAAATTACGCTTCCCCAGATGTCGCTGTGATCGAAACTTTTGCTCAAATCGAAGACCTGATTGGATTTTCCCAGTTTCGTCAGCTCAATCACGTGATCTAAGCACATAATTAACCAACAGGGAGTCTCGGTTTTGATGACGTGACACTGCTTTCGATTACAATGACATCTGGTGAGAGGCTTAATTTTTTTAGTACAACTTTATTTGCCGCTTATGCTGTTTATCCGGTTTACTGCTATAGTTAAACGAAAGAAAATCGTCATTATGTTTATGACGTCGAATGGCGTCAGACAGTCAAGTCATCTTAGCAACAGCAATTTGAAAATCCACCAAGAGGCTCCTACATTAAATCTTCACCAAAGAAATTTTAAAAACTGAATGTAGTCGTTACTAAGAAACGAAACACAGTTACTCAAGCATTTATATGGCAGAATACATATAAAAAACAGAAAAAGAAAGTTCTGACGTACTAAATAAAATTCTGTTAAAAATAAATAAAATAAAATAAAAAAGTTTATTATTACTATTATTATAAAAATAAGGGGAAATTACTTCTTCATAAAATAATGTTTACATTTTTAAAATTAACTATTTTTGAAGTTATTATATAATTTAATACTTTTATTTGGGAATTTGATATATATAAAATAGTACTTAAAAATGTTCAGTTATACATTTTTCTTTTATTACTTCCATTACCCTACTACCGTAAGTAATGGAAGTATTGTATTCGGTCTGAAAATTCGATATCGGGTTTTCACCTGATTTACACGCTTAAAGTCCCCTGAGTCCAAAAAAGTGGTTTTTGGCAATTGGTCAGTGTGTATATGTATGTGTGTATGTGGAGAATCTTCTGGCTATTATAGCTCAGAAACTAATAAAGATAGAGCTACGGAACTTTAGAATTGAAATACGTGTAGTGTACAGATGAAATTTCCAAATTTTGGTGAAAATTGAAAAATCGGAAGTGGGACATCGAAAACCGGAAGTGGGACCGTAAGTCCGTATCTCAAAAACGGCTCTAACGATTTTCCTCAAACTTGCTATATAAACACTCTATTAGATGTCCTTTCGAATGATATAGTTGGTTAGTTCAGGAAAATTGATAGGCGTCCTGTATAAATAGCTCAATTTCAGTCCTCGCAAATGCGTTCCTTTAAAAACGGTTGTACGGATTTTTTTCAAACTCGCCATTTTAACTAAACTTTTAAATATGCTTTTGTACTTAACCTTTACCTTACGGGAGGGACAACGGCAATCCCAAGTAAAAAAGTGTTCAAGAATACGGGGCTGGTACTGCCGTTTTCCCAGGCATTTTCTCCCCTAAAGCATGAGGTGTAGTAATCGGTTTTCTCCGTGGGTGTCTTATTAATTACCGGCGAAGGGAAGATGTGTAGGGATGATAGTATTTCATATACGGATAAAAAGAGGGAAAATCATGTCGGGTGACGACATTTGATATGATTCTCGGTCTTGGTTGCGCTAGCAATATTTTAGTTTCTTTATTTCTTCTCTTTTAATATTTCATACTATAAAGTTTTGATAATTTTAGTATGCGTGCTTTTTAAGGTTTTTGTTATTGGTATAAATTCTGTGATTAAAATACTAATCGAAGTTCTTTTTTTTTTTTTTTTAACATACAGTAAAGTAATGTTTATACTTCTTTCATTTATATAACACATTTTTTATAGTTAAACGCCAATTTGAAATATTCTCAGATTCTTTTTATTTATTTTATACAACAAAAGCATTTCGTTTATAGAACAATACAACGTATTTATTGGTTATATACTCCGTTTTGCAATTTTTAAATTGTACAAACTGTCCTAGTCTGTTATTAAATGTTCTTTATTTTATTATTATTATTTTATTAGAAACTTTATTTTATTTTTTATTGCATAAAAAAAAGAAAGAAAAGGAAAGAAAAAAGGAAAAGGAAATCCATTTAGTTTAATTAGCACATCAGAAGATCATTAAAGTTTTTTGTAATTAAATTCTTACCAGCATGAATATAAATAATTCGTTTAATGATTGTTGCCTAACATGACCAACGCATATTACAGTATTATATGAAATTATCTATATATTTGTACTTAAGATAATCAATTATATATTTTGCTGGGATTTTTCACATGTTTCTGAAATAATATTCAATTTTGCCGCATTATTATATAATAAAAATTTATTTGAAAAATTAAAAAAAATATATTGTATATTTTGTAATGCTAGTTTTTATTTATATTTTAAGAACATTATCAGAATTCGTATATGAAGCGATAGTTTATTTTACTAATTATATGTTATTTTCTGTAATTTTTTCACTGTTGTAAACATGTTGATTTTGCTACATTATGCATCGGTAGCTACATTTTTATTTATGAATTAAACAAATGTAAAATTTCTATTTAAATCATTTTTTTTTTCTTAAAGTAATTTACATCCTTAAATATAGTAACAATATTATTTATGGAAGCTGCAATGTCAAATATATAGTGATTTATTATCCGGGTAAAACAGTTTGGCATTAATTAAAAATTTATTTAGCTAAATAAATAAATAAAAGAAAATATTGTACATTTTCTTATTTATTTTTTTTCTTTTGAGTTTTGATATTCTGTATATATTTTTAGACATGTACTTTACTTGTATTTTTAACGAAATATCATTATTTAATCACGTTTAAAATAATTCCGTTTGTTTTTATTTATCTAAATTCACATATTTCACTTTTTATTTATTTATTTCACTTTTTATTTATTTATTTATTTTTTGCCTAATTTAAAAATTTTATTCTGCAAATAAAGCAAAGCTTTTTTTTTTTTTTATGGTACTCAAAATGCATAAAAGTTGGTAACTATGATAATAAATCTATAAAATACTGATTTAAAATCCATGCAAAGCAGTTTGGCCACTTTTATTTATGCTATATGCTTATATAATAAAAAAAACATTTTTTTTTTTTCATAAAATTTGTATTAAATGTAAAAAAAAAGGACTAAAAATTATTTTTTTTAATTATACGTATGATACTAAAAAAAAAAAAAGCCTTTTTTTTTTTAATTATCATAATAACTTTAAAAGAAAAATGAACGAAAATTTACACTGTTTGCTCATTTGAAACAGCCATTTTTCAGTAGAATTCAAAACACTAAAGAAATAACATTTTACATTAACTACATTAAAATGTGTGAGTTAAGGAGAAAACCACAGAAAACCCTGAGCGTCTGAGCTGACAAATGCATCCTGGTCTCATACCCGACACCTTCCGCTCACCTAAAGGTACTGGGGAATTGAATGTCGGACATTTTGGACACTGGCGAAAATTTAATCATGCATGTCGATTCTTGCGTTTAAAAAATGTAGTTAATTTTATACGGATAGAATTAACTATTAAAAAATATTATAGAACTATTAAAGAGCTATTTTAGAACTGACTATAATTAACCCCCAAATAAACTTTTTAAAAAAAAGAAAGAAAAAAAAAAAAGAAAGATAGGTTTAATAACTAAAAGTCGCTGTATTTCTATTCGACAATACATGTAATATATTAAATATCAATACTAATTACACGTATAGTATTATCTTGTTACAAAAGTAAAGCTAATGGTGTTGCGTGTTTTCAAGGATACAGATTTTATTCGTGATATATGACACCGTTTATCATAAGAATATTTTCTTAATAGTTATAATATTATTTTAAAAATGATTTTTATATTATTATAGTAATTTGATGAATTATTTTGTAAGCACTGAAAGAGGCCCACCAAAATTTACATTTGGGTTTATCAACGATATTACATGACGCAAAAGTCAAAATAATACACATATTTCTCTGCAAAACGATTACCATAGAAGGGAGAATTAATAAATCAGATATAACCCTTGACAGTATTTAAAAATATGTCTTTACAAAAGCAACAAACAAGCCACAATAAAAGGGATAATTAATAAATAAAATATACATTTTAACATTATTTAAAGATTATTCTTTCCTTAAATAGTATTTTCAAAAAATCTACTTTTTTTTGTGTGTAGTGTTAAAAAAAAAAAAAAAAAAAACTGTTAAATGTTAAGTGTAAATGTTATTTCTGCAATATGAACTTTATGAAATTTTTCGTTGTTCGACTATGTTAAAATAGTAATGACATTAATGATGATAATAGTGTACAAAATTTTCAAATTGGTATGTTAAAATTCAAAAGAGATTTGTCAATATCAAAAATATTTTAAAACTTGTCCGATGTTTTTAGGATAATTTATTCTTCAGATAATTTCTACGAAGTTTAACAAATTAAGAAATTAACAAACAAATTAAATAAAAAAATAACGTACAAACTAACATGCTGTAAACTAACTACAACTAACGTAAAAACTAACACGTCCTATAAATGGACACTTCACCTATTTAGTGATTTTCATATTCCTCAAGCCTAAAACGTGTGTAAAAGTCAAAAACTGAGATAGAAACTTTTTTCGAATACCTAAATTATTCGTTCTTTATAACAAGATCAGAACTAAAATTATAAACTGTGAAAATTAATACAATGGAAATAATCATCAGGAAAGCAAAAGGTTTTTGGGAGCAAGCCTATTGACTGAACTAGGGTCCTAGTCATGAGAGGAAGTGTCATCCATGGGAGTCTTTCTAAGAGGTCTTATCCCGTATTTACGCAAGCTTCGGAGAAAACCACGGAAAACTCCGGACGGCTAGGTCGACGAACGCAAGATGGGATCGAACCCGGCATCTCACATCTATCAGTTTTGAGCGCAGAACCGCTCGGATATTGATGGGCCCTGTATAGCAAATGGCAAAGTTATGACGAAAATGATATCAATGAAAGCGTATTTCCGTGTGTTATGAAAGTTACACTTTCGTTTTTTCACTCCTTATGTTAAATTTTGTTTAACTCTCTATTGAGCAAACAAGAAATATTACAAAGCTTCATTCTTGTGTCTTTTATTACTTGGATAAAATTGTGAAATTTTTATTCGAAGGACTTTAAATATAATTATAATTATCTTGTCTACATCTCTTAGTTTCAGAAGTTATGTGTCTCGACGGAATCAAGCATTATTTTTGAAACCAATTAAACATATTTCTTAAGAATAAATAAATAAATAAATAAATAAAATAATAAAATAAATTCTTTTTTTTAGCTTGTTGATAGCTTAAGAAATTTCTAATTGTTAAAAACTGCGATGCATTTCTAAATAATAATGACAATAAATTATTTTTTTTTTTTTTTTTAGCTTGTTGATAGCTTAAGAAATTTCTAATTGTTAAAAACTGCGATGCATTTGTAAATAATAATAACAATAAATTATTTATTATTATTTTTTTCGCTTGTTGATAGCTTAAGAAATTTCTAATTGTTAAAAACTGCGATGCATTTGTAAATAATAATAATAATCATAATAATAATAATAATAAATTAAATTGAATCTTTTTTCAATATTTAAATGATATAATATATAAAAATGTATAAATGAAACTTGAATAATAAAAATAATAATTTTCAACATATCTGAAACGAAAAAAAAAAAAAAAAAAATCTGAAAACGTACGTATAAAAAGTGCGTACAAAATGAACGTATAAATAATTTTAGTTTTAATTCCTTTTTTTCCTTTTCTTTCTTTCTTTTTTTGGTCATTTTTATAGATTGTTTAGTTACATATCTACATATACTCAATTTATATTCATTAATTTAAGGAATGAATAAAACATTTCATAAATAAAACTTTTACCTAGTTTCATTCCTTTTAAATTTCAATATGCGGATTTTTCATCTAACATTTCTTTCATATAAAATTTGAATCCCCTTATTAAAAGAAAATAGACATTTTTAATATTATTTTTGAATTATTTAATTTACCATAACTTTTGATATTCAAAAGCAATAATAAATATTTTTTCTTCATCTGGCTCAGGTAATTAGCACTACATATATTTGTAATTATGAGTTTATTTATGTCATTCTGTATTTTATGTAAAATAAACCATTAATTGCTATACTAAAGAAAAGAAATATCCAATTATTTTCAAAAAAGACAACTTGATTACTGATAAACGTTATCATTTAATTTTAACGAGAGTAAATTTGTTCAAGAATGTATTTATCTCCATCAACTATAAGTGAAAGATTATTTATAAACAAGAAATGTGTTGCTACTGACATGTGAATTCTTTTCCTTTCCTTTCTACACGGGGAAAATAAATTCCCTCTTTAAGACATCACTATTCGAAAATGAGTTTCACGTGCGCCACCCACAGTGACTGCTCATTAAGTAAGGGGGTGAAAATCACTTGGATTTTCCCGTATAGAGAGAAGTTTGTTAGGAATTCACACCCCGTTTTCTAAAGGTTAATTATTGTTTTCCTGTCAATAATTGAGTTTAACCGGAAGTGGGACATCGGAAACCGGAAGTGGGACCGGAAGTCCGTATCTTAAAAACGGCTCTAACGATTTTCTTCAAATTTGCTATATAAACACTCTATTAGATGTCCTTTCGAATGATATAGTTGGTTAGTTCAGGAAAATTGATAGGCGTCCTGTATAAATAGCTCAATTTCAGGTCTCCCAAGGGCGTTCCTTTAAAAAGAGCTGTACAGATTTTTTTTCAAACTCGCCATTTTAACTCACGTTTTTTCTCTTATTTTCTAATTCGCCACGTAAACTTTGTTTATATGTCTTTACTCGTGTATTAAGTTTCTCATACCGGAAAAAAAAAAAAAAAAAAAAAAAAAAAAATGTTTCCACTTCTTTAGGTCAATTTTATGTCTTCTGAACATATTTTCTCATAAATAAATAAATAAATAAATAAATAAATAAATAAAAGTCCAATAACGCGTGTAGCAGTGGGTAATGGAAGTCGTGTGGTTGTTTCACACCAGATTTTTTATAATTTTAAGAGTATAAGTAGAACTTTTAAGTCATTGCATACTTTTTATTTATGAACTTATATTAAAAAAATCCCTTTTCGGCAAGCTTAAAGGCAAAGGTAGATTCCTTTACGTTAATGTTACAATTGTAAAGAAATTTTTCGTATGCATTAATACCTAGCCAATGGCTTTGTTCTCACACGTTGCATTATTTACGTCGCTATTCTGTTTTCAAAAAATTTAATTTTCAACTACAGAAGGGTTTTATTCATTCTACTTAAAATTTTAGGCTAAATTTATTGGTTTGTAAATGTTTCAATTTTTTAAAATTCAAGCTCATAATCATTCAACAAATAAAAGCCTTAAAGATATACAATCCCAGCAATGGTGAATCCCGGAAGGGGCTATTGGGCTACACCCCCCTCCCCACCCAAGCTTAATCAAAATTATATTTTTTATTTAAAATCCATATAACTGTTGTTCAATATCTTTCTTTTAAAAGATAAAGTAGTAGAAACGTGAAAATGCACTTGTGATCTCACTAGTTCTGGTACGCGTGGCGTTGTTATGGTCAAGTCAAATACAGATAAGTGGTAGCGGTTTTTGAATAGTTATTTCATTGTAATTTTTTTGAATTATTGAAAGTTTTGTATTGTGTTTTTGTGTGATTATTATTGTCAGATGAGTAAAAATTGTAAAGTGAAACTGTTTTGGTTCATATAAGCTGGAACATTAACATTAACATTAGTTAACATTTGAGCATTTAGCACCGCTGAATTTCAATGTTAATTGTTATGAATTTAGTAAATTGCATGATTTGGCGAGATTTTGGTGACAAAACTTGCGACTTAGCAATGAAATATGTGATTTGGCGGCAAAAGTTGATAGTTGACGACGAAATATTTGACTTGACGACAAAATTTGGTGAGCTTGGAGATGGAGAAAGGCAGCTTTGGCGTCATTATATTTTCTTTCCACGCGAAAACCTCATATCTCATCACAGACCAATATCTTGTTTCGACAAGATAAAAAGTCAAAGGAAGCTGTAACGTATTACTCTCAATCGTAAATTTTAAATTCTTGCCTAAACTGACATTCTAAACTATTCACCACAAACGATATTTGTATTAAGGTTGACGTATTATTTTAATTTTATATTTTTAAATGATTAATTAAAGCGTTTAACAAGGTTTTTAATTAACACACTTTTATTAACTTGATATGATGCAACTATTAATGTATGTAACGGAATTTTTCAATTTAATTTAGGCAAGTTCTTGTCTTTCAAAGGATCTGAAATTTTGCACACGACTTCATAATCAATGACAATACTAGATGCAAGTGTTTCCAGGCACTTTTCCCATCAGGGGCAGGTTCCAAGGGCAAACAAAAAATTTATACTTTTACAAAATTATCGTATGTGACACAGGATTTGGATGTATTTGTATAATGTCGAGTGGCAACAATTACTTTTTTTCTATATAAAGATTTAAAAGTATGTAATAGTTTTCTAAAATCTTTATTAGTTCATTTTTCAGTAAAAGAGTGTTCTTTATTTTTTTTAAATGGTATAATTATATTTATCAAAATAAGGGAATTCGAGTAATTAATTACTTTAATTTAAATTTAAATTTTCGTGAAAATAAACTTCAACGGAAAATTCATTAAAATCGTCCCTAGTTCATTTGTTAAAGGGATACCTAAATGTCCCCAAATTTATTACCTTTTCTACCATGCCAGTTTAATTCGTTTAGCATCGATTTACAAGATTTTTTTTTTTTTTTTTTTTTTAACGATGACATTTATCTTTTACATTATAGCATCTGTGTGATAAAGCTAAGTCTAAATCTGCTTAGCCCTAATATATGTTGATTTCATTTACTTATTTTTTTATTAACTTTTATTTTATTTGTTTAAAATCACGGATAAAATTTTATTTCATTTTTCTTAGTACATTGTTGAAATTGTGACGACATATTTTCTGCTAAATTAAACTTTTTTTTTTTTTTTTAATCAGATTATTATATTGTTTAAAAATATAATTAAAGTTTTATTATATTTTCAGTGATCTTTTTTATTATCATTTGCACGTGACATAAGCATCAGATTACAAATTTTTGCAATGAAAGCTATAGAAAATGTCGGCTTCATCACAAGAAAAATCACTTTTTAACTTGTAACTTTTAAGCAATTGAAGTTATCGAAAAAGTTTAAATATAAAAGTTGTTCTTTAGGGTAAGGTGGTAATTCGCCTGATTTGAAGTATTTTCCTATTTTCAATATTAAAGAAATTATGGGCAAATGAAAATTTCCACCCCCCACCATTTCCACCCCCTTTGAGCAGGATACCCCATCTACGAACTCGACCGAGATTTTTCCTGTCCTGACAACATATCCCGATTTGGTTAAATTTAAATAAAAATTACTCTAGTTATCGTGTTCACAACTTAACATGGGAAAAAGCGTTATACATATATATATATATACCTATATATATATATATATATATATAAACTTTTGAACGGAGGGTGGTTTTTGGGTTCTAGGGGTCATGATCGGTGAAGATATGAAGAAATTTTCCAGAAGTCGTGTCATGAGAACCATTGCAATAGGTAGATCTCCTATAAGGAATCTACCTAAAATTGGGTTATTGTTATTTTTTCCTCCTGGTAAGTCAGAACTATAAAATTAAAAAACCCTTTTCGGCAAGCTTAAAGGCAAAGGTAGATTCCTTTACGTTAATGTTATGCAAAAGTAAAGAAATATTACACATGCATTAACACATACTTAGCCAATGGCTTTGTTCCCACACATTGCATTATTTACGTCGCTATTCTATTTTTAAGAAATTTAATTATCAACTGTTATTTATTCTACTTAAAATTTTAGGCTAGATTTATTGGTCAGTAAATTTTTCAATTTATTAAAATCGAAGCTCATAATCATTCAACAAATAGAAGCCATAAAGATATACAATTTGGTGACAAAAATTGCGACTTAGCAATGAAATTTGTGATTTGGCGGCAAAATTTGATAGTTGCCGACGAAATTTTTGACTTGGCGACGAAATTAGACATTTGATGACAAAATTTGGCAAGCTTGGCGATGAAAAATGGCAGCTTTGGCGTCATTATATTTTCTTCGCACGCGAAAACCTCATATTTTTCACAAACCAACATCTTGTTTCCACAAGATAAAAAGTCAAAGGAAGCTGTAACGTATTACTCTCAATTTCAATCGTAAATTTAAATTCTTGCGTAAACCAGTGTTCTAAACTATTCACCACAAACGATATTTTTACCAAGACTAACATATTATTTTAATTTTGTATTTTTTAATGATTAATTAAAGCTGTTACCATGGCTTTTATATTTTCAGCTATATTTTTTATTATTGTTTGCACGTGACGTAAGCATCAGATTATAATTTTAAGAAATTAAGGCTAAAGAAAAAGTCGGCTTTATTACAATTGACGAAAAATCACTTTTTAACTTGTAACTTTTAAGCAATTGAAGTTATCGAAAAAGTTTAAATACAAAAGTTGTTCCTTAGGGTAAGGCGGTAATTCGCCTGATTTGAAGTATTTTCCTATTTTCAATATTAAAGAAATTATGGGCAAATGAAAATTTCCACCCCCCACAATTTCCACCCCCTTGGAGCTGGATGCCCCATCTACGAACTCGACCGAGATTTTTACTGCCCTGACAACATATCCCAAGCTGGTTAAATTTAAATAAAAATTACTCCAGTTATCGTGTTCACAACTTAACATGGGAAAAAGCGTTATACATATATATATATACCTATATATATACCTATATATATATATATATATATATATAAACTTTTGAACGGAGGGTGGTTTTGGGTTCTAGGGGTCATGATCGGTGAAGATAGGAAGAAATTTTCCAGAAGTCGTGTCATGAGAACCATTGCAATAGGTAGATCTCCTATAAGGAATCTACCTAACAAAAGAGCACATAAAGTGCGATTTAAAAAAGTTTTTTATTTTTATTATTATTTTTTTTTTATTTTATCATAAATTATAGAATTTACATTATAAAATTTGTTAACATGCCGATTCCTCATTTTCATACCGTTAAATTAATGAATGAAACTATGGCTAAAAGGAGGATGCAGAAATACCAGATTAATAGTGCTGCCATCTATTGACATTAATTTAAACAAATTGCACCTCTAACTGCAACTAAACATGGTAGATTACAATGAGAATCGCAGTAAAGCACACTTTAATATATATATATTAATTTACAAACGGCATTTTCAACATCCAATTCCTCTACTGATATTTCTAGTTATCTATTCTATTATAAATAATAGCATGGGTAAATTATTTTATTATGATTATTATCAATAAATTTCTATTATTTTTAATTTAATTAATTAATTTATTTATTTTCAGAAACTAGTCACTGAGGGACTATTTGGGGTAATAAAGGACAGAGAGGTTTTGGAACAACTATAGTATCTCCCCACAGTTAAATTTGGCGATTTATTTTTGGCGATTATAGCTAAATCATAAATCTAAAAATCATATATCATAAATGATACAATCATAAGCTAAATTATAAATCATTAATCATAAAATCATAAATCCAAAATAAATAGCATGCAGGGTGCCATATTATATCGCAAACAGTCCAGAACGACATCGTTATCGTTCAAATCGGCGCCAAAGAAAAATCGCCAAATTCAGCTGTGGGGAGATACTATAGTTGTACCACATAATGATAGGACGCAGAGGGAGAAACACAGACAATACGCTAAAAACCTGGTTTTCGAAATGAGCGGATCAGAAAACATATAAAACTCAGTTAATTTTTTTCACCAAAATACTTTTTCTATTACGTGTCGGCAAGAGGAAGTAATAACAGGCTATTAGTGGCTCCTTGTTTGTATATATATATATATATATATATATATATACATATATATCAAATATCATCAATATTGATAGATTTTTAAGTACTTATTATACCTTAAACGAAAAGGCCGTTCTTTAATGTAAAATAGGCTGTTCTACTTTAGTGCTGCCATCTTTTGAACGGTATTTGAAATTAAACTTTCTTGAATTACTTGTAATTCTTTTAGCAAAAACTGTACTGTAAATTTATATATAAAATAAGTACATTATGAATGTAATGATTTTCAGGCATTACCACTATTCAGGTAATTAGTAAACTATAAGTATCTATCGAAAATTAACCATTAAAAATTAATGCCAGGTATTGAATTAGGTATACAAAATTTTCAAGTTATATATATGCAAAAAACTCAAAAGGATAGTTTGCCTTTTATCATTATGATAAAATCATCATAAGTAATCATTAAAACGTTTAAAGTAATCATTATAATAAAATTTAAAATATTAATAAAATATTTTAAATTTTATCATAATGATTACTGCACAATTTTTTAATTCTTAAGAAATAATTAACAATAACATTACGAAAAATGGAAATATGTATATTAAAATACCTGTCCTGTAATTTAGTAACTTGAAAATTACAATCTTTTGGTTTATCATATATTTTAGTTTTTGGAGTATTATCAACAATATTAATAACAAATCCAAATAATTAGCACAGATTTTTGTCAAGTTAGTTAAATGTGACTTTATGTTTAAAATAAAATTTCAAAACTGGATTGATTAGCATTAGAATTAAGGCCAAAAACAATCACATAGTCTGTATATCTCTACGCTATATTATCTGTATTATTATAAATTTTTTCATAAGGTAAAGATAAGTATTAGCTAGGATATTATTACAGGGAGCACCAGGAGGAACCCCGATAACTTGATTGTAAATTATATCATTCATTGATATGTAGTTATCCTTTTAAATTTATATATATCTATATATATATACTATCATTACCGGACTACAGTAGGTAATGGAAGTATTGTATTCTGTCCAAAAATTCGATGTCGAGATTTCACTTGATTTACATGTTTTAAGGACTCCTGAGTCCAAAAAAGTGGTTTTTGACAATTGGACAGTGTGTGTGTATGTGTGGATGTATGTGTGGAATCTTCTGGCTATATCTCCGAAACTAATAAAGATAGAACTAGAAAACTTCAAAATTTAAATAGGTCTGGTGTACAGATGAATTTTCTAAATTTTGGTGAAAATTGTAGAAACGGAAGTGGGACATCGGAGAACGTAAGTGCATATCTCAAAAACGGCTCTAACGATTTTCTTCAAATTTGCTATATAAACACTCTATTAGATGTCCTTCCGAAGGATATAGTTGGTTAGTTCAGGAAAATTGATAGTCGTCCTGTATAAATAGCTCAACTTCAGGTCTTGCAAGTGCTTTCCTTTAAAAACTGTTGTACGGATTTTATTTATTTTTTTTTTAGACTCGCCATATTAACTCACTTTTAAATATACTTTTGTATGTAATTATTGTTTTCCGGTCAATAATTGATTTTTTGTAAAAGTTGGTATCTCAAAAACGACTCTAACGATTTTCTTGAAAATTGTTAAAAAAATCCATTTCTTTCTCATGTATTACGTGGTTATTAGAGGAAAATTAACAGTAATGTTTCTTAGGTAGGTCATCTTTAAATCTCGGCAATTTGTGTTTCAAAAAATAACTCTACCATTTTTTTTTCTCTTATTTTTTACCTCGGTATTTGTAAGCTTCGTTTTATATGTCTTTATAAGTTTCTCTTACCGGAAAAATTTAGTTTCCTACTTCTTTAGGCCACTTTTATGTTTTCTGATCACATTATCGCTCAAAAATGCATATAATATGTGTAATAGTGGGTAATGGAAGTCGTGTGGTTGTTTCACACCAGTTTTTTTTTTTTCTTTCTTAATTACATTATCAAGTTCATAGTCCTTATAAATTTAAGTCAAAACTCTGTCCAAATCATTAATATCTATAGAATTAAATAAATCTGGAAAGTCCTAAATGTTCATAGTTTAAATTTTAATATTATTATCTTTGAATTTTTTTACAATATCATCGCTATTTTTAATAGTGGAACTATTATTCAAACTAATATTTTACTTAAATACTAATGTATATATATATTATTATTATTATTATTATTATTATTATTTTTATATTTCCAAAAATAAATTCAAAAACTGGCGTACAGCCAATAGCAAGAAATTAAAACTTCTTCACACACCATAAATTTTAAATCAGCACAACCGGTTTCGAAAGGACGTAGCCTTTCTTCATCAGGTGCAAACACGTGCAACTGATGAAGAATTTTTAAAATTTATGGTGTGTGAAGAAGTTTTAATTTCTTGCTATTATTATATTTGTTATATATATATTATTATAATTTACAGAAAATTGTAATTAAAAAAGAATTTCATACTTTTCAAAATACCCTTCTATCAGGAAGTATTGTCTGTAGTATGCTTTGATGCAGCATTTTCTTTATAGTGTTTTGCCTTGGCAACATTTAGGAAAGCAAACATTCAGTTTCTTACCCATTTGTTTTCTTTTACCTACGTCTACATATTTCAATTTCTTCGTTTTATATAAATACTAGAATTAATTATACAATTATTAAACGTATGCCACACAGCCACTTATATCTAATAGACATCGGAATTACATTCACTGATCCGTAAAATGTACAAAATATCTTAAGAAGAATTCCCTTTAAATGTCCTAGATATCTAGTCCGAATTAAAGATATCTATTAGATGATTACATGTAAACGAAATTTATACGTGCTTTTTTCAACGTCTAATAGATGTAACATGTTAGATGAAAACAATATTTAGACATTTTGAATACCTAATAAATGTAAGAAGTCCAATTATTGTATATTTGGAGATTTATTGGACATTTAAAAGACATTTAATGCATGTAAAAAAGAGTGACATTTCTCATGCTAATAAATATCGGTAGGATGTTTATAGAAGTTTAGTGGATCATTTTTTAACTTTTAAAGCTGTCTTATGCATGCAAGTGGCTGTGTGGGATGCGTGTTTGTGTGCTGTGTATTTTCTTTCTAAAGTTCCTCTTAGTTTTCTATTTTTTTTTTTTCGTTTACTTATCTTCACATAATTCAATTTGTTCTTTTATATAAACATCAGAATTAATTGTATATTTATAATTATATGTGTGTTTGTGTGCTCTTTTAACTTCTTTTTAAAATTCTTCCTAATTCTTGCTTTATTAAATGCTTTATTTATTTCATTAAATAATCTTCAAGTAATTCAATTTATTCTTTACATAAGCATCAGAATTTATTGCATGTTTAGAAACATGCGCGTATGCTGTGATATCTTCCTTCTAAAATTCTTCTTCGCTTTTGCTTTCTTAATTTTTTTTTTTTTTTTTTTTTCGGTTATTTAAGTTCAAATAACTCAATTTCTTCTTTTATATTAATCTTAGAACAGCATATTATAAAGCTACTGTTCACTTTTCATGAAAATATCTGGATAAACAAAAAAATTACATTTTTATTGGGAATTATATTTATCACGACTCATGTGACCAAAACACAATTTAAGATTAAGTTTTGTATTATATTTTGCACTATTTTAAATTGAGATGTGCCGTTGAAATTTCGTAATATTTGGTTTTAACGCCCGATAATTCGATTGTGAATATTTTTGAAAGTGTAGAAATATTAGGAAGGGCTTGAGGAAGGGGGGGGGGCAGAAAAAAAAAGAGTTACAGAGTTTGGAATTGGTATTATTAGATTTTAAAGCAAGATAAATCAATGGAGGATATTTTCAACTGTAAAATTATTAGAAGGGACTGAAAAGGGGGGGGGGCAAAAATGTATAAAAGGAACGGTTGTTTCGGAGAAAGCAACGGAAAACCCAGAACGATTTTATTCTTTTATATTTTGCAGAGTTTCGAATTCTGATACTCCTTTCACATTTCATACTATGGATTTTTAACAATATTTAGCCCGGAATTACGCAAGTTTCGGAGAAAACCACGAAAAAGTCAGACATAAATCGTTTTATAATAGTGTTTATATCATTTTTGCATCTCAGCTTCTAAATAGCATAATTCCAAAAGTAATATGCCATTTTAAAACTTATTTGAATTTTATTTCAAGAGCAGACGCCACAAATTTCTGTCACATTCCATTAGCCGATTACCGTAAGTAATGGAATTCGAGATTTCACGCGATTTACACGTTTTAAGGTATCCTAATTAGGTTTTCTTTTGTATCTCTGCTGCTAATTAAAATAATTTTATAAGTAATACATTATTTGAAAGCTTTGTTGATTTGGAATTAAACAGTAGATTACAGAATTTTCTACCGCCAGATGGCGCTGTAATATTTTAAATTTTCAATATTTCAAATTCTAATTATGATTAATTTATTTCTAATGCATCATTCGAAAGATATTTTAAAGTACTTTTATATTATCGAAAATGGAATTCGAGTTTTCACTCGATTTACACGTTTTGAGGTTTCCTGTTTAGGTTTTCTTTTGTATCTCAGCTACTAATTAAAATAATTTCATAAGTAATACATCATTTGAAAGCTTTGTTGATTTGGAATCGAACAGCAGATTACAGAAATTTCTACCGCCAGATGCCGTTGTAATATTTTAAAATTTCAACATTTCAAATTCAAATTATAGTTAAATTGTTTTAATACATCATTCGAAAGATATTTTAAAGTTAATTTATATTATCGAAAGTGAAATTCGAGATTTCACCTGATTTACACGTTTTAGGGTGTCCTGATTAGGTTTTCTTTTGCATCTCAGCTAATTGAGTTAGACCGTTCAAAATTGGTATATGTAGGTTAATTAGGAGCGGCTGGAAGGGGGGGGAGAAATAGGCGCGCACAGCGCGCACGGGACTGCGCTGCCGAAGGCAGTGGGGACCCGGTCCGACTTTTTATCCGATGAGAAATTATTTTTTAAATTTTCTTTTCTTAACAATAAATGCTTGATTTTAAAAGGAATATGTGCGAGCAGCGCACGTATATCTTTACTTGTGCGCGCGCATGGGTCTGCACTGCCGAAGGCAAAGGGAACCAATGCGAGTTTTTACCCGATGATTAATGACTATTTCTAAAATTCCTTTTCTTAAGAATGAAAGTTTATGAGTAATAACATGGAATTTTGAGAAATCATTAGGATGGCGAAGGAATACGCCGCTGCCGAAGGCAGTGGGGTTCCGGTGTCAGTTTTTACCCGATCACAAATGATATTTTTTTTTTTTTTTTTTTTTTAAGAGTAATGTTAATGAGTGATAATATGCAATTTTCAGAATTCATTCATTATAGTGATTCATTTAAAAATACTGACCCGCTAGCGGGCGAATGCAGAGGGGACACGGTGTGAGTTTTTACCCGATCAGAAATGATTTTTATTTTTTTTTAATTTCTTTTCTTAAGAATAAAAGTTTATCAGTAATAATATAGAATTTTGAAAATCATAAGGATGGTGAAGGCGCAGCGTTCATATATATGCATTTGTTCGCGCGCATCGCGCACGCGTATACGCTGCCAAAGGCAGTGGGGACCCGGTGCGACATTTTTCCCGATCAGAATTTTTTTTTCTCTTTTTTTATCATATGATAAAAATTAATGCAATTTTGAGAAATCATTAATTACAGTGATCCATTTAAAAATAGTGACCAGCGAAGCGGACGTAGCCTGCTAGTCTATAATAATAAAAGGAAAGGTTTGTCTGTCTGTCTGTCCGTCTGTTCTTCTAAAAGTTCAGCCCCTGTTGAACGCAGAAGTACAAGAATTGACATACGGATGCTCTGGAGCCTTTCCGAGGACCTCCTCGAAACAGAATTTTAAAATGTTAATTAGTTTCGGAGATATTAATTAAAACGTTGACCCATGTCGATCGAAAAATGACCAAAAATCCTTATTGCTTAAAAAGATGCATTCTATCCGCAGACGATTTTAATGGCTGTCTCGAACGGAAACAAAACATTAATGTCACATGATCTTGAACTGGGGTAAAAAATTGCAAATTTCAAAGTGCTTCAAATTTTCTTTTTCGCACACAATATACAACTTATTTAGCACACAACCAACCTGCAGTTAAAATTTCATCAGTTTTCATTAATAAACAAAGCAGTTACATTTTAATTGCAAATTAAATTTTATTCTAACTATCTTTCAATAGACGATAGGAGTTTCCATAGCAACAAAATACATTTGAAGGAACTAAAAAAATAATTTTTCTTTTTCTTTTTACTTCCATTACCCGACTACCGTGGTGTATATAGGTTTTGGGGACCTAAAAAATGTTTGTTTTTCTTTTTACTTCCATTAACCGACAACCGTAGATAATGGAATTAGAGATTTCACGTGATTTACATGTTTTAGAATGTCCTGATTAGGTTTTCTTTTGTATCTCAGCTACTAATAAAAATAATTTCATAAGTAACACATTATTTGAAAGCTTTGTTGATTTGGAATTGAACAGTAGATTACAGAATTTTCTACCGCCAGCTATTTTAAAATTTCAATATTTCAAATTCTAATTAAATTATTTTTAATACATAATTCGAAAGATATTTTGAAGTACTTTTATATTATCGAAAGTGGGATTTGAAATTTCACCTGATTTACACGTTTTGAGGTCTCCTGAATCGGTTATCTTTTGTATCTCAGCTACTAATTAAAATGATTTCATAAGTAATGCATCATTTGAAAGCTTTGTTGATTTGGAATTGAACAGTAGATTACAAAAATTTCTATTTACACGTTTTGAGGTCTCCTCCCAAGTAGCACAGGAACGTTCTGTGAACGTCTAATAACGGTTTCAATAGTTCAAACACCGTGTTTCGTGTCAAAAGAACGTTCTAAAACACGTTCAGAAATAGTATTATTTAGAACGTTCTGAAAATGTTTGATTTGTACCATCTATAAAACGTACAATTCTAGTTCTATATAGAACGTTCAAGTGTGACACCGTCATAACACGTTCTGTAACAGTGTAATTATAACGAATATGACAAAATGACTTTTTAGTACTATTGGTTGGGAAACTAGGTTAACCTTTAAAATTTTTGACTTCAGCTTTTGATTTTTTTACACGTTTTGTGGCGTGAGGAATCCGGAAGTCAAAAGGTTGGTATGGTATCTGTTAATGTGTATCGGCACCTATTAGTGTGATAGCCCGTTAGTTCATGTACACTATATCTCAAGAACAAATGATTGCAGAGAGATCGGACCAGTTTTAAAATATCACTTATGATGTTGATAAGAATCTTATTGAGAGATTTGCAACATTCTAATTTAAAAACTTCGTAAGTTATTCGAAATTTATAATTTTTAGCATGATAGAGAATAGAGCATTTTTTACATTTTCAGTTTAACGTTTTGTTAGCACGTCAGTAAAGAATGCTTCCCAATAATCAGTAGCTGTGAGGTGAAAAAAAATTACAAAATTTTAAACTCATGGAAAAATTTTGTGGATTTTGTATTTCAGGAATCAATGTATGGAATTCGACCAAACTTGTTACAATATTAGATCTTGCCCTAAATTGGAGTTTATTTGAATTTCATTTGGGATATATCGCCCGATAGATTACGGTGCTATGCAATGAAACCCTCCATTTATGGGACGGCTATATCTCAGCTTCTATAGTGTACAAATGTATTAAACATGATATATTGGCATATATCATCATAACCTCTGCTAATACAATTTGGATGTATACATTGTCCAACAGGTGGCGTTGCTAATCTGCAATTTAATCATTTTAACGGAAAGGCAATATTTTAACTCTTGTGATTTAACAATAAATTTTGTGATACACTGAAGTTATAAGTAAAATCGATTTTATGTAAAGCTTTACTGGTCCATTTTGGATGCACATCGGCCAACAGGTGGCGTTGTATGTTGCAATTTAATCTCATAACAGAAACGAAAAATCTCAACTTCTGTGATTTATAAATATTGTAAATTTGGTAAGTGAAATTAATATTACGTAAAACTCTACAGATTGCCTTTGGGTGCATATCGGACGACAGGTGGCACTGCCACGTTCCAATATTTTCCATTCACAGAAAGGCTATCTATCAGCTTCTGTAATATATATACTCACCAAACCTTCTGCGTGACATACATTTGATATATAATATTGATTCAATTTGGCTGTATAACGAGTAATAGTCAAACAGTTTTTTTATTATTATTATCATTCATAGGAATAAGTATGCATGATCCCTGGGGGATGGGGGAAGGGTGGATAAAAATTTTCACTATAATTATCTTTCAAAAGAATTCGATATCACCTTTAAAACGAATAACTGAAACATCGTTTTCTGATGATTTAAAACAAATTTACCGTTTTTTTTTTTTTTTTTTTTTTTTTTTCATTTGTAATAATAATAATAATAATAAACCCCTAGAAAAATACATTTTCTAAGATCTTCTATACAGCATAAAAATGATTGTCTTCTGTCATGAAAATCTATGCATTCCTCAGACCCAAAGTTTAGATACAAAAAGCTAATCACGAATGTTATTGAATAAGTAATATAGTGCTTTACGCGAGTTTCAAAGAAAATCACGGGAAAACTCCGAAAACCTAAGTCGACGAGCGTGACCAGGAATCGAAGCCAACACTTCCCGTCTGTAAGGTTCGAGAGTAGAACCTCGCGGTCTCTAATACTCATCGGGAAGTTACAGAATGAGTTTTTTTCTTCTTTTCTTTAAGCATAATTTTAAACTTTTATTATATTTTATTTATGATTCTATTTAAGTTTAAATGTTACTGATAAATTATCAATATTGATAATGTTGTTAAATCGTTACTCTGTTTGATTGTTCTTATTTTATTTTATTTATTTTCACTGAATATTTTATTCAATACTAAAATATACACTAAAACAAAATATGCTTTTCCGTTTAATTCGAGATTTTAAAATGGAAAAATAAAGTGATCTCATAAGTTTTTCAAATACTTTATAAAAAATTAAATAATTGTTTAACTCAGCTCCATTTTTCCTTAAAATATTGACCTCTACAGCTATAAATGCTTAATAAATTTATGTTTCAAACGTTGAACTTTGAAACATGATTATTCCGGATGTAACAAGGGAAGAGCAGATGAAACTGACATCTGTGGATTGCATTTATTTAATTCTCGCTGACAGTGCAAATTCAAAAGTCTTGGGAATGTCGTGCCGTTATGTGAAGCGGTAATTTTAAAACGTGTAATGTAATCTGTTTTGTTCAGTTTTCGCGTTATAATGACTTGGATAAGCTTTAGAAAAGGTAAAAATGTAATATTTTTAACCTGTAATAGTCTCTATTTTCTATTTATTAAAGTCTTATTTTAATATCAGTTAAACAATCATTTTCATATCTGCGTAAGTTCTTAAGCCTAACATTTGATATACTTGTAAGTAGCATTGTATCGCAGAAAAAACTGCTCCTGTTACAGAAAACCGCTTAGAAATTATGGATTCATTTTATTAATTCAGTCTTCTGAGATGGAAATTGTTAAAATGACTATTTTTGGTTATTATGCTTCTGAATGAAGTAACATAAAGAATTTAAAAGATGAGAGCTAATTTTAAGTGAATGCCCTTCCAGACTGGTCATTGTGTATTTTAAAATGCTAGTTGGAAGGGTGTTTTCTTGGAGAAATTCTTATGAAGAAAATGAGGAAGGTATGTAATTCTTTTTTTTTTTTCTTTTCTTTTTAAATTCTGAAGTATTTATTTAATGTTTATATGATAATATATATACAATCTAGGTTATGCAAATTGCATATTTTTAAAATAATATCCTAAGTTTCACCGACTTACAATTTTAAATATCTCTTTACTGTTATTTATTAAATAAAATATATGAAATTGTTTAACTGCATAATAAAACAAAGATTCAATTCAATTTTATTCCACATCTTTATAAAAAAAGATATTCTGCTTAAAAAAAAGGACGATTTACTATATTATTTATTAATACTAATAATATTTACATTTATCAATTATTTAATATGCCATGATAGCATAATTGCATCAAATGAGGTAAAAATTGCGTTGACTCAATTTAAAGAAATTTAAACATTTAAAAAATACCAATTACATTGCCATGTGGAATAAATTTAAATACCTGCAAACATCATTTTTGTAAACTGCTGCTGTAAACTGAAAATATGTATGCACACATGCACTGAAATTTAAAAATATGAAGTATGTTAAATATTTTAGAAAAATATTATGATTAAATATATATATATATGTATTTAAGTATTTGGACATTTAAAAAATTTCCTCCTTCTAACTAATTTTTAATATTTTGTTTCAATTTCTTATTATTATAAATTAACAATATATTCTAAACTCAATTATATATTATTTTAGCGGTGTATTGGTACATTCATTTTTGAAATTATTTTTTATGTTGAAATATTAAAACTTTCTATAAACTTCAGCATTCAAATATATTTATAAACTATCCATGGACTTACAAAGTAGTACCCAGAAATGTTTAGAATATACAGGGTGCAAAGTCGAGAGCAGGCCTTTATTTGCGCAACAATTGGTCTCAAACGTCCTCCAATAAGAAAATGTATTTAAAAAAAAAAATGTAAGAATTCATTATATGGCATGTTTAAATTTAAAAAATCAATTTACTAAAAATCATAAAAACTGATAATTTTTATACAATTTTCATGACACTAATAGTGTAAGTTGAGTTCTAACCTAAAAAATATAACACAAAAAGTTTCACTTTTGTGCACCCAAAATTGTCTGAGATAGTTAGTTTCAAAATTTAGGATTATTTCGCATTTTCTCGGGCTTTATTAAAAAGTCAATGAAAAATTCTTTAATAAACCCAGGGAAAATGCAAACAAAGTCCAATTAGGATTTTTAAACCGATCCCTTATTGAAGGCCGAAATATGTTAGAAAATCCAAACTTTAAACATCATGTTCCATTTTGGGAGAATAGAAATGAAACTGTTTGTTAGGATGAGTGTCAGTTTTCTAAATATGATTATAGGGATCTGGGACTATGTAAAAATTTAGTTTTTGCAATTTTGAAAAAATAGATATTTTAAATTTAAACATGTTATACCACAAATGCTCATATTCTTTAAAACATTTTGTAACTGAAACTATATATTTGCGACCAATAGTTGCGGAGATAAAGGTATTCTCGTCACAATGCTTTGCACCCTGTATTTAAAAAAAAAAAAACAAACATATATATATATATATATATATATATATATATGTATATATATATATATATATATATATGTATGTATGTATAAATGAATTTTTAATCTTAGTTAAAGCCAAGCAACAGATATAAGATCCCTGAAACCACATAGGTCAATGAGAAGAAAATTACAACAAATTTAAATAACCTGGGGAGACTGATTGTGATTTATTGAAACATTTATATTTTATTTATTGATTTTTATTTTATTTAACTTCAGTCTAATCTTAAATTTATTCCTATATTGTTAGTTGCAATTTTAATAATTTTGCCGGTGCGTAAAAACCACATGAAACTCAAATCAAAAGATACAAACAAGCAACGAGGAAATAAAAAATTAAGACAGCATTTTAAACATTTTTTGTAGGAAAAGCTTAGAATGGTAGAAAAAAAAAAAAAAAAACTCGTCAAGGGTGACCCTTTTCGTCGTTGAGCACCAATGTACGATTTCGTTCGTTAGCAGCTATAATAGCATATTACTAGCGGGCACCCTATCGTACAAGAAATTAATTGAAGTTAGAAATGAAGAATAAATTGGAATAAATTATTTACTTCAAGAAATCAGAGAATCAAACAGAAAACAACCATGAAAAACAAACATTAATCATAGGATGACGCATTCGGAATCACAAGGATTAAAACAAGCAAAATAAATCAAGAGTTTAGTTGTATATAGCAGATGAAGAATAATGATACAACACAGCAACAGGGATATAAATTACTTTTTTTTAAATTCAAATATTGTTTGAGAAATTTTAACATACTTACTATTCCTTTAATTTCAACGTATATGCATGAAAAATTCCATATTTTATGACTGTAATTCCCAAAAAGTGTCATAACGTGCCTATATCCCTTTAAAAAATTCCTTAAATTTTTGCATTTTTAAAAAATTTCTTTTTTCCCCTAATCTGAAGATAATGGCGTTATAGTATTAATTAAGAAACTTTGAATAAACACCATAAAATGCAAGAACTCGCAACTGCTACAAACAAAGCACGGCTGCTACAAACAAAGCGGCAACGCATTCCACACACTCAACGTGCTTGTTTGCAGCTCTCGTGCCTACAATGTTCGCCTGATGAAGGGTTGTGTCTTCTTTTGACCCGAAACAGTTGGTGCGAGTTCTCGCATTTTATGGTGTTTATTCAAAGTTTTGTAATTAATACTATAACTTCATTATCTACAGATTAGGGAAAAAAAAGAAATTTTTAAAAAATGCAAAAGGTATAAAGGTATAAAGAGACGTTATGACACTTTTTGGGGAAAGCTGTCATAGAATATAGAATTTTTGATGCGTATACGTTGAAATTAAAAGAATAGTAAGTATGTTAAAATTTCTCAAACATTATTTGAATTGAAAAAAAAAAGTAATTCATATCCCTGTTCATGTGTTGTATCATTATTCGTCATCAGCTATGTAATTTTTACTTCTAAACGCTCGTACTGAGGGGTTTTTTTTATAATGACGTCACATTTTTTTTTTTTTTTTTTTTTTTTAACTACACTATTTTAGAACGTTTACAGTACGTTTTCTGGAACGTTCTGAAAATGTGTATAACGTTTTGAAAACGTTCTAAAAACGTTTAGAACGTTCTGAGACCGTATACATAGAACGTTCTCAGAACGCTTCTATAACACCGATGGTGATAGTTACACGTTCATTGAACGTTCTCTGAACCGTACTATTGTACGTCTTCAAGATGGACAGATAGACGTCTATAACACGTTCAAAGTGAACGTTCTTAGAACGTGTTTGCAGAACAATTTTTGAACGTTCAGAGAACGTTTCGGTGCTGCTTGGGCTGAATCATTTTTCTTCTGTATCTCAGTTATTAATTAAAAAAATTTCATAAGTAATACATCATTTGAAAGCTTTGTTGAGTTGATACACATTTTAAAGTACTTTTTACATTACCGAAAATGGAATTCGAGATTTCACTCGATTTACACGTTTTGAGGTGTCCTCATTAGGTTTTCTTTTGTATCTCAGCTACTAATTAGAATAATTTCATAAGTAATACATAATTAGAAAGCTTTTTTGATTTGGAATATATCAGTGGATTACAGAAATTTCTACCGCCAGATGGTGCTGTAATATTTTCAAATTTCAATATTTCGATTTCTAATTATGATTAAATTATTTTTAATACATCATTCGAAAGATATTTTAAAGTTCTTTCAAATTATCGAATGTTTTCACCATATTTACACGTTTTGAGGTGTCCTGAATCAGTTTTCTTTTGTATCTCAGCTACTAATTAAAATAATTTCATAAGTAATACACCATTAGAAAGCTTTTTTGATTTGGAATCGAACAGTGGAATACAGAAATTTCTACCGCCAGATGGCGCTGTAATATTTTAAATTTTCAATATTTCAATTTCTATTTATGCTTAAATTATTTCTAATACATCATTCGAAAGATATTTTAAAGCTCTTTAAATTATTGAAAGTTTTCACCAGATTTACACGTTTTGAGGTAACCTGAATCAGTTTTCTTTTGTATCTCAGCTGCTAATTAAAATAATTTCATAAGAAATACATCATTTGAAAGCTTTGTTGAGTTGATACACATTTTAAAGTACTTTTACATTATCGAAAATGGAATTCGAGATTTCACCCGATTTACACGTTTTGAGGTCCCCTGATTAGGTTTTCTTTTGTATCCCATCTACTAATTAAAATAATTTCATGAGTATACATCATTTAAAAGCTTTGTTGATCTGGAATGGAACAATAAATTACAGAAATTTCTACCGCCAGATGGCGCTGTAATATTATTAGATTTCAATATTTCAAATTCTAATTATGATTAAATTATTTCTAATACATCATTCGATAGATATTTGAAATTTCTTTTATATTATCGAAAGTGTAATTCGAGATTTCACCTGATTTACAATTTTAAGGTGTCCTGATCAGGTTTTCTTTTGCACCTCAGCTAACTGAGTAAAATTGGTATATGTAAGTTAATTAGGAGGGGCTGGGAGGGAGGGGAAGGAATAAGCGCGCAGCGAGCACGAGACTGCGCTGCCGAAGGCAGTGGGGACCCGGTCCGACAATTTACCTGATGAGAAATGATTTTCTTAATTTTCTTTTCTTAAGAATAAGAGTTTGATTTCAGAAGGAATATGTGCGCGCACCGCATATATATATCTTAACATGTGCGCGCTAAGCGCGCATGGGTTTGGGACCCAGTGCAAGTTTTTACCCGATGAAAGAAGTTTTTTTTTTTTTTTTTTTTTGTACAGCGCACGTATATCCTCAAACGTGCGCGCGCGGCGCGCATGGATCTGCGCTGTCGAAAGCAGTGGGGTCCCGGTGTGAGTTTTTACCCGATGCTAAATGATATATTTTTTAATTCATTTTCTTAAGAATGAAAGTTTATGAGTAATAACATGGAATTTTGAGAAGCCATAAGGATGGTGAAGGAATATGTGCTTGCAGCGCACGGGTCTTCGCTGCCGAAGGCAGTGGGGACACGGTGCGATATTTTTCCCGATCAGAAATTTTTTTTCTCTTTTTTTTTGTCACATGATAAAAATTAATGCAATTTTGACCATTAATTATTGTGATTCATTAAAAAATAGTGACCATCGAAGCGGGCGTAGCCTGCTAGTCTATAATAATAAAAGAAAAGGTTTGTCTGTCTGTCTGTCTGTCCGTCTGTTCTTTTATACGTTCAGCCCCTACAGAACGCAGAAGTACAAGAATTGACAAACTGATGCTCTGGAGCCTTTCCGAGTTGCTGATGAAAATAGAATTTAAAAATTTTAATTATTTGTGGAGATATTAATTAAAATGTCCACTCATGTCTAATCTAAAAGCGATCTCGATGACTGAGAATTTACCGCCATTGCATAAAAAAATATATTTTAACAGAGTTAAAATTAGAAAAAGTGGAAAATAAATTAGAAATATTTGTCCGATCGTTACGATTTCGGTACCAAATGACAGGGGAATTTTTTCTGAATTTAAGTATGCAAGCGGCTTATCGGTACAACAATTAGATTTTTTAAAATTAAGTAAAGTATGAATTTTTTGTGGCGACATCATTTCAAATGCCAGACTACCGTCTGCCATGAAAAAGGAAATGATAGTAACCGATCAAGATGTCACGTGTTTTACAGTGGGGATAAAAATTGCAATTTTCAAACTTTTTCAAATTTTCATTCACGTTACATTTGAATTAATATTCGGCTTAGACAGCATATTATAAAGCTACTGTTCAATTTTCATGAAAATATCCGGATAAAGAAAAAAATTAGATTAAATTTTGTTTTATGATTTGCAGTATATATTTTAAATTGAGATATGCCGTTGAAATTTCGTAATATTTGGTTTTAACGTCCGATAATTCGATTCTGAATATTTTTGAAAGTGTAGAATTATTAGGAAGGGCTTGAGGGGGAGGGGGGGGGGCGAAGGAAATAAAAAAGAGTTACAGCGTTTGAAGTTGGTATTAATAGGTTCTAAGCAGAGATACATCGATTGCGAATATTTTCAAGTGTAAAATTATTAGAAGGAACGGAAAGGGGGGGGGGAAGGGGCAAAAACGTAGAAAAGGAACGGTTGTTAGAAAACAACGGAAAACCCAGAACGCCTTTATTCTTTTATATTTTTCAGAGTTTCGAATTCTGATACTCCCTTCACATTTCATACTATTGATTTTTAACTGAATTTAGCCCGGAATTACGCAAGTTTCGGAGAAAAACACGAAAAAGTCAGACATAAGTCGTTTTATAATAGTGTTTATATCATTTTTGTATCTCAGCTTCTAATTAACATAATTTCAAAAGTAATATGTCATTTTGAAACTTATTTGAATTGAATTTCAAGAGTAGACGCCACAAATTTTTGTCACCTTCCTTTAACCGACTACCATAAGTAATGGAATTCGAGATATCACGTGATTTACACGTTTTAAGGTCTCCTGATTAGTTTTTTTTTTTTTTTTGTTTTTTTTTTTTTTTTTTTTCCAGAGGTGGAAAATCGATTTAATATGCTACCTGTATTTAAAACGTATTATCTCAAATTACAGAGAATTTCTGGGAGCAAATAGGACATATTTTTTACAATGTACATATTCAGAAGACATCGCCAACAATTATTCAGAAGCCCACATTAATATTCATATCGCCCACAAATATTCAAAAAGTATTCAGTTTATAAATGGTGATGGTCTAGTACACCGGGATCGACAATCGGTTTTTACACACAATCAAGGAAGAATTTCTCACTTATCAGTAGGTTTTGGAAAGTGAAAAAGTTTTTACAGATTTGAAATAATATTTTAAGAGAGTTTAAGAAATTAAATGTTAAAATTGTTAAAATGTTAAAATGTTAAAATGCGGACATCTCTGCAAAATTAAGATGTGATACAGTAAACAGAAAACAAATCACACCCGCTGTCTGAAAGAAATAGTCTTGCCGTACTAATAAACTATAGTGCAACTTTAAATTTTATTATGTGATTTTTATGTTTTTAATATAAAACTAGTTGGCATAGGTGGACACTGCTCAGTTCCCCATCATATTTATAATCTCATAAATTTCTAGTGCGAGACATATTATAATCATTTTAAAAGAAATGAATTTGACCAAAGCTTGATACAGTGACAGAATGAAATCCCCGCCTAATAGGCTATCCACCGTTCACTTCGATACATTTATCTTATTCTAATCTATTAATTTATTTTATCAGTGTCAATTCCGTTGTTTAGCTTTCGTGCTACTATTTCCAATGCAATAATCCTCAAAATTCATATTTATATGTAAAATTTACAATTTCGCAATATTGATAAAGTCTTAAATTACGAATAATTTACGAAAATTTCCTATTAGAATATTTGTATTCAATCATGTTCAAACAAATGTAATTTTGAAGTTGTAATGAAGTTGAATTTTGAAGTTGTTGAAATGTAATTTTGAAAGGAATGTAATTTTGGAGTTGTTATAGTATTTTTGTTCATCAAAATGGAAGTTTATGCCCAATTTTGCCTTATTCTGACATGTTAAGTAAATCGTAAATTCCAAATAACTTACGAATTTTTTAAATTGGAAAAATCTTAGTCTATGATATTCATGCCAGTATCCAAAATAATATTTACAAAGAGGTTTGAAATCATTACGATGAAAATATCACCCAAGATTGACATTTATATGAAACTTTGCTTTATTCTTCCATGTTAAGAAATTCGTACGTTTCCAATAACTTACGAAATTTTTATATTGGAAAATTCATAGTCATTAATGTTCATGCCAGTGTCCTAAATAATATTTCAAAAGTAGTCTGACATGTTTACGATGAAAACATCTCTCAAAATTGACGTTTATGTTAAATTTTGCCCTATACTGCCATGTTAAGAAATTCGTAAATTTCCAATAACTTGCGAAATTTTCAATGTAGCATATTTATAGTTACTGATGTTCATTCCGGCATTAAACAGATATTTTAAAACTGGTCTGACATTTTACAGTAAAAAGTTTCCATTTAATGCACGTTTAAGTGAATTTTTGTCCTATTCTCCCATGTTAACAAAATCGTAAATTTCTAATAACTTACGAAGTTTTTTAATTCGAATGTTGCAAATGAATAGCGTTCTTGCCAGTATCGAAAGTAATATTTAAAAACTGATCTGACCTCTTTGCCATCATTTGTTCGTGAGATATCGTGTAAAAAGTCTAACAAACTAACGGACTAACACACTTACGGACTGGCACTCTAACAGACACCCTACAGACAGACACCACACAAATTTTGTCATTTTCGGATTCCTCACACCTGAAAACGTATGAAAAAGTCAAACAGTCGAGGTCGAAATTTTTCACGATTACCTAAGTTCCCCATACCTATAGTATGATGGGGAACTAAAAACTTTTATATTTCTCTTTACATTTTCGGATTACTCTAATTTATATGTCCAACTCCTTTGGATAAGGAAAATATCTTACAATACTATCTTGGCTAAGATTTTACCTCACGGATGTGATAGGCGGTCATACCACAAAACGATAAAAAATACACTAATCTGTATGTTCTGATAATTGTTAATCCAAATAGTTAACAATCGATTTTCGAAAATGTGAAATCTTTACAAATTTTGCATATTATTAAGAAATCTATTTATTATTATTAAAATTTATTTATTCATTATTTCTTTGGTATAACTTTAGCTTAGAAGCCTCTTGGCGGCTTTTAAATTTTTATTGTCAATTCTGTGATGAATCAAAACGACTATCGCAATTGCTTAAGTAAAGACCTTGGCGAGAAACGACCATGCTAATTCGGTGCCAAATTTCAAATTTCGTAAAAGGGTTATATACTGAAGCCGTTGTATTTCTTTAGCCTGATTTTTCTCAATTTTATTTTTACTTTCTCTTACCCATAAGGTAGAGAAAGTATTGTTTTTGGGTCAAATTTTCGAAAGTGAGATTTTATTATATTTACACGTTTTGAGGTCTACTGAATACGAAAATCAAGTTTTTAGCGGTTGGTCTGTGTGTATGTCTGTGTGAGTTTCTCTGTGTGTGTCTGTGTGTGTGTCTGTATGTGTGTTTGTCTGTCTGTTATCAGCATATCTCAAGAACAAATTGAAGAAGATATTCCAAACTTGGTATTCTAAATGTGTATCATATAGGGATGCTACAGTGAGCTTTTCATTAAGATCAAGCAAATGGTTCGTGTACAGGGACAATCAAGAGAATTCTAATGCATTACGTCTATGAGGGAAATTGCAGGTAAGTAGAGTTTAACATCTATAGACTGCACTAAACCAAATCAAACGAATATATATTTTTTGTAATAGAGATAGTCAACTGGGAAAAAATTTTGTGTATGTAGGAGCATCGCCTCCACACCCCCTGGGGGGGGGGGAAGTCCCCCCTCGATGGGAGTAAATTTTCATGATGGGTATCTTTCAAAAGAGCTCGACAATACCTTTAAAACGAATGGTTGAACCATCGATCTGCGATAACTTAAAACAAAGTGTTCGGACATCTGCGCATGTCGAACGAGCACCGCGAGCTTTCGTGGTCATGAAAATAAAAATTTGAAAGCTATCTGAGTTGCAAGGCAAACTGAGTGATATCCGGATCGAATATTATGGTATCCCAGATGTAAAGGACTTACCTACAATCGAAAATGAAATAGATGAACTTGAAGTTCGCCTTGAAAGAATTGAGGTAAGACTCAATTTACTTCTTAAATCTGTTAAACTTTCTGAGAACAATTCTAGTAAAAATGAAAGTTTAGAATTTAAAAGCTCTGATGAAGTTAATGTCCGGCTACCGGACATCCCTTTACCTCTTTTTAATGGTAAAATTGAAGATTTTTCTATATTTAAAACACAATTCAATAACTTAATTTCTAACAATACTAAACTATATGATTCTCAGAAATTATTTTATCTTCGTGCATCTTTAACTGTTTGTGCGAAAAAACTAGAAAGTCCTGATGATACATTCACCTCATTATTTAATGCACTTACAGAAAGATTCGAAAACCACCGAATTTTAGTTGACACTCACCTATCAGCAATAATGCATTATGAAAAAAATCAATCGGGAATCTTTTAACAAACTGAGATCCCTTATTGATTGTATAAATAAAAATATGAGAGCACTGAGTGTTTTAGATTATAAGAGAAATAATTTATCGGATGCATTGCTCATTAATATTATATTATTAAAGGTAGACAAAGAAACAAGAAAATTGTTTGAATATTCAGTCAAAAAAACAGAATATCCAAAATTTGAGGAATTAATGTCATTTTTGGAAAGTCGAAGTGCTACTCTAGAAAGCGTATCTTGAAATTCCGCTGAAAAAATCGTTAATAAGAAAAGTTTTCATCCCAAAACGAAAAACTTTATGCTTAATTCTGCATCTAATTCAAAAGTAAAAAATTGTATTCTGTGTAAAAATTTGCATAATTTAAAAAAATGTCCCGAGTTTCGTGAAATGAATGTAACTGAAAGATTCGATTTCGTAAAACTTAATAAACTTTACATCAATTGCTTTAATAAATTTCATTTGTCATCCGGTTGTTTGTCGAAGTTTAAATGCAGCAGATGTGGAATGAATCATCATTCTTTATTGCACAAACAAAAAGAAAATAGCAGTAATCTCAAAGACCAAGAGTGAGAATAATTCTACCCTTCCATTCCTCAGACGCCGCGGTTGAAACCCTCCCAACTCAAGAGTCGGGAAATAGAGAACCTTCTCGTTCATTTTCCAACTGGGAAAGAGAGAAAAAATCTGTATTACTGAGTACGTGTTTTAATTTTGTTCAAGATAAATACGGAAAGAGATTGAAGATGCGTTTTCTTTTAGACTCTGCGTGTAATACAAATATATTAATTGCCGATTGCGCTAGTATATTAGGATTGAAATCAAAGGTCATAAACACTCCTATTACTGGAATAAATAATTCTTCTTATAACGTTAAGAGAAAAATTAGTAGTATTATTTCCAACGTAGATAAAAGTTTTAAGGAAAACATAGACTTTTTAATTGTTCCCAAAATCACAGATTATATCCCAACAAATAATCTAGATTTATCAAAATTTAATTTACCAAATCTAGTAGAGTTTGCTGATCTCATGTTTTACCAACCTGGAAAAATACACGGCATTATAGGTAGTGAACTGTTTTATAGAATTTTAAAACCTAATTCAGTTCAAATTAGTGAAAAATTATTTTTGCAAGATTCTGTTTTTGGCTGGATTCCTACTGGAGTTTTAGAAGAAACGGTTCCATGAAATAGTAATGAGAATCAATGTTATTTTATAACAAAGTTTGATGAAATCAATAATAACTTAAGCCGATTCTGGCAATTGGAATCCATTGGAATTCAGCCCGATAATTAAAATCCAGTAGAGAAAGATCAAGCCCAACAAATTTTTGACAAAACTGCCAGGTTTGTGAACGATAGGTATGAAGTGCAGTTGCCTTGTAAAACGGATCCGAAACAGCTGCACAATAACTTTACTGTAACGAAAAAACGACTAGAATTTTTACAAAGGAAATTTTATCGGGATACTGAACTCTTTCAAAATTATTCTAAAATTATAAATGAATATTTAAATGAAGGTATTATTGAGCAAGTTGAAAGTAGTGAGTCAATATTAGATAAGGGAATTTATTACTTACCCCATCATGTTGTCTGTAAGGACGACAAGCTTACGACGAAGGTTCGCATAGTTTTTGATGCAAGCTCCCATGCTAACAATCAATTTTCTTTAAATGACTGTTTGTGGTCTGGTAACAATTTAAACCCACTTCTCTTTGATATTTTAATTCATTTCCGACTTAACGAAATAGCCTTCTCTGCCGATGTCGAGAAAGCATTTTTACAGATATCCCTTTCAGAGAAGGATCGTGATGTTGTGCGGTTTTTATGGGGAAAAGGATTTTAGATCTCTTGAAAATTTGAAAACATTAAGATTTAAACGTGTTCTTTTTGGTGCTAATGCATCTCCATTTCTCTTGTCAGCTACTTTTAAAAATCATATATCTCAACATACTGTCGGATATTCAAAAACTGTCCATCTTCTCGACAATTAAATCTACGTTGACGATTTCATCTCTGGCGAAGATACTGTGGAAAATGCTCTTAAAATTTCTCTTGAGGCTAAAGAAATTATGTCTCAAGCAGGAATGAGTTTAAGAAAATGGATTACAAACGATGATGTGTTAATGAAATTCTGGCATAAAAAGGGCTTAAATATGCAATTAGAGCACTCTACAGTCAGCTTAGGAAGTAATCTAGCAAAGGTCTTAGGCATGGCCTGGAAGACAGAAGAGGATTGTCTAACTTTAGAAGTAAAGAGTTTATTAGAATTTTTGTCCTCTAAGAAAATTTCAAAACGTCTCCTTTTGCAATCAGTTGGGAAGATATTTGACCCTCTGGGTCTGCTCACTCCATTCACCATTAGAGTCAAGTGCCGATTTCAAGAATTATATATGAAGAAAATACCCTGGGACGGACAGTTGCCAGCCGATGTCGAAGAAAATGAGAAAAATGGTGTGAAGAGCTTCCTAGACTGTCTGAAGTAAAAATTTCTAGAAAGATGCTCGAACCAGGTACTTGCAGTGGAAATACATGAATTTTCCGATGCCTGTAAGGCAACGTATGGCACTGCTATTTATCTGCGTATACAGACAGAAAATAATATAGCAGTGAACCTCATAACATCTAAAAGTCGTGTTGCTCCCTTAAAAGAAATTCCCTTGCCCAGATTGAAGTTTCTTGGTGGCCTATTAAATGCAAGACTGACCCACAAGGTAAAACCTATCATAGAACAAAAAATATAACATTGTACTGGATAAAAGGCTCAGCCAAACGTTGGAAACAATTTGTGGCAAATCGCGTAACAGAAATAAAAACTTTAAGTAATCCAAATTCCTGGCACCATTGCTTCGGAAAGAACAATCCTGCTGATCTATTGACCCGAGGGACTAATACAAATTCACTTTTAGACAGTTCCATGTGGAGGCACGGCCCACCTTTCTTGACTGATCCGGACTTGCAAACCTCAAACGAGGGCGTTAATGTGCCAGAAAGTGACTATTATTCAGAGGCTAAAAATGGTCTTAATGATCCTGAACTTAATTTTTCTATTTATGTAACTACCCAACCTTTCAAGTTGATAACATTTTAACTATTAGTAATAGTTTTACTAAAATTGTGCATGTTTAGCGTTTATTTTCAGGTTTATAAGCAATATAAGGCATCCAGGGGAAAGAAAAACTGAATACCTAGGTCCAGAAGAAAAAAGGGTTGCACAAAATTTTAAACTAAAGACCATACAGGAGGGAAAATTTGGGAATGATATAACAGGTATAAAATTTAATAATTGTGTTTCTCCTAACAGCAGGCTTCGCCCCCTGACTCCCTTTTTAGATTCCGATGGTTTATTAAGAACTGGACGTAGGTTACATAACTCAGATTTGAATTATAAGAAAAAACATCCTATAATATTGCCAAAGGGTACGTTCAGTGAGATAGTTATTAAACATTTTCATGAGAAATTTCACCATTCAGATTCTCAGACATTACTTTATAACATTAGGCAAGAATATTGGCCCTTAAATGGTCGAAATGCGTGTCGTAAAATTATCCATAATTGTGTCAAATGTTTTAGAGCTAACCCTAAGTTATACTCTCAAAAAATGGGTGATCTGCCTAAAGAGAGGATAAAACCTGTTTTCGCGTTCAATAGTACAGGTATAGATCTTTGTGGCCCATTTTTTATAAAAAGTAAGCATCAAAGAAAAGGAGCTTCCATTAAAATTTATGTTATTCTTTCGTTTGCCTTACAACTAAGGATACACCTAGAAATCGTCTCTGACTTAACTTCAGAGTCACTAATAGCTGCCTTGAAACGTTTTATCGGCAGACGAGGTAAGTGTGCTAAAATCTTTTCGGATAATGGGAGTAATCTTGTTCGAGCTAATAAAGACTTAAAGGATTTTTTTTAATTAGTTACCCCACAAGATGAAAATTTGGCAAATTTCTCCTTAAATAAGAAAAAAAATGGAAATTTATTCCTCCCAGAGCACCAGATTTTGGTGGCTTATGGGAAACCGGGATTAAATCTTTTAAGTATTATTACAAGCGTAATATAGGTGATGCTAAACTGACGTACGAAGCCTTTCAAACCAGCATGATTCAAATTGAATCCATGTTGAATTCACGTCCATCAACCCATCTTTCAGCCGACATAGAGGATTTGGAAATTTTGACCCCTGGTCATTTCCTTATCGGTCGATCGTTAACGACCATCCCCGAACCCTCACTGACCAACATTCAAACCAATAAATTAAATTTGTGGCAACAAACTTGTAAATTAACTCAAACATTTTGGAAATTTTGGTCTAACAATTACTTAAATAATCTACAGCAAAAGACTAAGTGGTAGTTTGAAAAACAAAACGTAAAAGTAGGCGATATGGTCGTCATAAAAGAGTATAATTCCTTCCCCCCCCCCTCTAAAATGGTTACTAGGCCGCATTATTAAAACCTATATTGGAAGGGATAATATTGTTAGAGTTGTAGATATTCGTACAAAAAATGGAATACTGAAAAGAGCTATTTCAAAATTAGCTATTTTGCCAATTAATGATTAAAAAAAATATATTTTTTTTCCTTGTGTGTACCTTATAATATTATATTTAGTATTACTGTATGATGTGCCTTTATATAATAATCTTGTGCATAATTGTATTTTTGTATTTCAATTTTCGCATTGTGTAACATTTATTATTATATTGCTTCATCTCTAACCCGAACTTTGAATGTGCTGCGCACATTGCAACGCGGGCGGCATGTTCGGACATCTGCTCGTGGCGAACGAGCACCGCGAGCTTTCGTGGTCATGTGACCACGCCAAGAATTCAGTTGTTGTTTAGCTTTCGGCTGCAATAGAAGTCAAATTCCCTAGCGGGTATATCCCCATTTTGTAACCGCGGGTTTTATCCCCAAAAGAATATATAAGCCGGTTTATCCCCACATTATAACTGCGGACTTTGTCCCCTTCTATCTTTTCCGTCAAATATGTGTAGTGCGTGTTGTTTTGTACTGTATCGTCGATTAAAAAATATGAAAAAATAACTGATGTCTTTAATCTATTATTTAACACACACCAATCTCCTACACCAAGTTATCAAGTTTTTTTTTTTTTTTTTTTTACTTTTAATGAAAAAAAAAAAAAACTTAGATTTTTTTTTTTTTTTTTTAATTATTAAATATTGAGAATAAAATGGTCTTTTTTGGATATTTAGTGTTATACTACTTCTCTAATATGGAAATCGTCTGCATTATCATAAAAGATAATTTTTTTAAATAATAATTTTAATAAATTATTTTTTAAAAACAGAATTTTTTTTAATAACCGAATTAAATTTTATATAAATCTAGATGCATTAATGAAACGGGGCACAGTGGATCGAAGTATAGGCAGTGGCGAACATAGGAAGGTTATGGTATTATTATTATCCATGTATGATGTTTTTTGTCACATTTCGATTTAAATATGTATATATGCATGATACTAAAAGCAATTCCATGTTTTTTTTTAACCCTTTTTAAGGCGACAGGAATATTTTCCCCACCAAATTCATTATCATTTTGTTCAACTGGCAACATTTAAAAAAAAAAAAAAATAATGATTCCTGTGTATCATTTTTCTAGAAAAATATCAGTATAAATATTATTTTTATAATATTGGTGCGAAAAAAAAAATAGTCATTTGTGGCAGTTCTGCTTATGCTAATATAATGGGTCGTGAGAAGTTTGCGATTAACTAAGAGAATAATGTGACAAAATTAAAATTAATTAGTTCTAATAATTAATTAAAATAATTATTTCTAATGCATTTTTTTCTTTACATCAATTTTTATTCGTGAAATCAGTTTAATGCACCATTTGAGGAAAAACTGGCATTATAAAGGGGTTAAACGGTATCATATTTTTCTGCAGCAAACAGGTATTTAGAAACATACCTGATAAAGAAACAAATGTTGCAAAAAAAGAAGAGAATAAAAGGAAATAAATAAAAATTTCGTGAAGAAAATCTGTATTTATAACGCAATTAATTTAGCACACAATGTTAAATATATCATCACATTACTGCTTCTTTTTTCTTTCTTTTTTTATACAGTATTTCAATAGAAAACTCATGCAAGCATTTACTGACTAACTCTATGAAAAATTCACATTTGTCTTTATTTTTATTGCACAGAAACTTTTACTTTAAATCGTAATATGGATTATAATATTTAATTTTAACATTTAGTAATTTAACATTAAACATTTATTTAATTTTAACATTTTATGACATTTCACAGCAACCATTTACATCCCCCCCCCCTTTTTGGGGTCCAACGGTACTTCTCAGTACCTTTAAAGTAAAATTGATTATTTTATTAAACATTTAAAAAAAAATAAGAAATAATTTTTGATTTATTAAATCTGTTTTAATCATCTAATTTCTATAATATTTTCACTATAAAACGTTTAATATATTTTCTGTCATTAATGAATACAATTCAGATAAATTTCTCGATTGATAATTTGGGGGTAAACAGAATAAAAATTTACTTTTCTCTAAAAGTGGCGATTTGTGGCGAAAATCCTTTTCACAGATTAAAATGTATATTTTTGGGAGTAGTAAAATGAGTTTGAAATTTTGGACAATTTTGGACAAAAAAAGTTGCACAACTTATAAATTTAATTTTTTTGATAATTTTTTATTCACATTTCATGCGTGAATCCCAACATAAAAAACCCAAGAAAATGTTGGCAGAAGTACCTTAAACTTTTATTAGAACATTATTAAAAGTATTTTTATTTCGTATTTTTTCATAGTTATCTTAAGTACCACTTGATGACTTTTCAAATAAAGTCACTGAAATTCATCGAAAAATCTTATTTCTGAAAGTTTTCGTTTGGAACTTATTTATATGTAATAAAACTTCGTGTTATTCAAGAAATAACCATATATTTGTATTTTTTAGACACTCTTTTAAATTATTTTACTGTAAAATATCAGTTATTTAGAGATTGATTTTTGGGCCTATGTTCGTATTTTAACATTGTTCGATCCACTGTGCGGGGGTTTGAGGAAGCCGTAGCCCCCCTCACGCAGAATTAATTATACAACTCTTCGGAAGGTTAATTTGAATTGCTTAACATAGGTTTACATAACATCGTTATCTTACCTCTTAATCTCCAACCTGTATTTATAGTATTAAATTTCAGGGTAAGAGAAAGTCATGTGAGTGACACACCAGATTATTTTTAAATGTTTCATATTCTTTTTTTTTATGTAAAAAGAAATATATTTATTCCTTTATTTATTAATTTTGGAATCTGTTATTTGTCCCTCTGTTAAATAATTTTAAAGTTATAATGGGGCTATGGTTTTCACAAGATTTTACTTAATATTTTCTTAATCAATTATCTTATTGAACTAAAAAAATACAGCATTAGCTAGATTTTGTCCTTATGAATATGTGTACCTGTTTTTGATTAAATTTTAATAATTCAAAAGGTATAATTACAAGATTTCAGGAAAATTTTAAATATCTAGGGGGCTCTGCCCACTGCTCGCTCCGCTCACCAACCCCCGGTTCGCTTAACTTATTAAACCCTACGAGGGTGTTCAGTGAATAGGAATATTAATAATGTTTATCACAAGACAAAAGCAAAAAAAAATGTTATGGAAATTCCAATATCTAATGTCAAATTAAAACACATGGCATTTAATACCACTTTTTTTTTTTTCAAATTAAATATTAAGTTTAAAATTATTATTATTATTATCATTATTATTATTATTATTTTCAAATGTTCAAAAATGTTTGTAGCACGTTCATTCAAAGGGAAAAGTTAAAAAAGGGATAATTAAAAGGTGAACAAAATAATTACAAGCTCACAATTCACATATATTTTATTTATTTTTACACGTTCGTACAATTGCAAGGTTTCAGACTTTAAATGCACACATTATTAATATATATATATGTATATTTAAATTATATAAATGATATCACATGTCACATCAAGAAAATTTAGATATTTAAGTAAAGTGAATAATATAAGCAACATATTTATCATTTTTAATAAAAATGTATTACTATATCAGATCTATGTACTACATTTATTTATATAAAATTGTTTTTTTGTTACATATTTAATGCATTGAAAAAAAAAAAAATGCGCAAAACAACATTTACATTTTTTACAACTTTAAAAGCATATATGATACAAAATAATTATAATGAAATTTACTTATAAATGGCCATTCTTAGAATATAAAAACTTTGAAGTTTACATATTACTGCGCAATATTGTAATTCGAAATCTAATAACATGTTTTATAAATTTTGAAATGATGAAATAAAAGGAATAAAATAAATCAAATTCAAAATATGAAATTCAAAAAATTTTCAAAGGAAATTCAAAATATTTTTTTTTCTTCTTCGTAATTTAAATATAAAATGTATCTTAAAGTTGTTTAAGACACACAGACATGGGTCTTCACTAAGTAATTCCTCCAACTCTTCATCTTCAAACTTTTGTGGTGTACCTGAGCGTCCCTTATTCCTAAAATCCAAATCATTATTTTTTAAACGTCATTTCCGACAGTGCATGCTCACCATAAGTCTCAAACAGAATTCTGTGTGCTGCAGTTGCAGATTTCTTTAGAATAAAATAGTTCAATAAAATTCCCCGCAAATATTATTTACGTGGCACAAAAGCCGACATTTTTAGAACTAAGGAAACAGGAACAGGGATCCGGACATAATATCGCGGGACAAAATCTCGCCGGAGAAAATCTCGCGTAAAAAAATGGTATGATCTACTTGAAAATTTGATTTTGTGTCACGTGTGATCTCTGGCGGGGGCCACAGGGCATTATAAATATTAATTAATTAATTAAAATAAATTATTAATTAATTATATAAATCATAGATTTGAATTTCATTATTTTATCTATGTTTATTTTTAAGTTATTCTATTTTTTTCTTTTCACTATTCAAAATATACTTTAAAAATGGTGTACATCACTGCTGACATTAAAGCTGAACACTGTTCTCAAACTTGAATTAAAAATTTTAAAATTAATAAGCACGATTGAATTCATTATGACTAATTTTGACAAAAGTTAATAAATATAGTTTTTAAACTACTTTAAGTAAAATTTATAAAACATCTTATTGTAGGTTTATCAGAATGTCAGTACTCTGACCTAGGTATGTGTTGTCATGAAATTTTATACAATATTACTAATAATTACCAACTCATTTTTGCTTTGTATTCATTTGCGTTGGCGATATTTTGTCCCGCGAGATTTTGGCCCAACCCCAGGAAACAACTAAAGCTTATTCAAGATCCTAATATATTGTAGTAGATTAAAAAATATCTATTTAGAATTTGCGTCATTGATACTAATGTTACGTCTCTTCTTAATTTTATTTAAAATTATTTCTCCAATGAGACATAAGCAAGATGATGTGTAGCCAATTAAAAGTATGAAAAAAGCGGGAGCAACATCAATAAGTGTTAATACTCTTTTTGTATCCGATTCTTCAGGTAAATTTAATAAAAGATCTATTGATCTGAGAAAGTTTGCATGGTTAACATACTTTAATAGAATTCCTGAAGCCACCATTTTATGTACAAATGTTTCCAGCAGATGTTTGCAGCAGAATTCTTTACGAACCATTATTCCACATAATGTTCCAAAGAAACGATCTTCCGAAACAAAGAATTTTCCGCCGAACGCATCAAGAACTTCCATGTCTGTAAAGAAAGCAAGTTTTCTTTTCTGACTTTCATAAATAAAAACTGTATAAGGATTTGTGTAAACTAAATTTTTCTCAATAGATTCTCCGATTATTCTCTTAAAATTCTCCTCTGACTTTAAGAAAGCGTCACGAATACCAGATCCATAAAAGGCCATGCATTCATATTCTCCTTTTTCTACAGCTTCGGCTAAATCCGACAAATGCTTAATTTTAGTAACTGGTGGGAATGTCAGAAACGATAAAAATACGGAATCATAAGCTAGGCAAAGAAACATCGCTCCAATAACCCATGAATATATTAAAAATTTCTCTGAAATAGTTGAAGGTGTTAAAATAGAATTTTGTCTTAGTAGTACTGCTAAAACATGTAGTAAAATTCTTTTGATAGAATATTTCCATTTTAATGTAATATAATACATAAATGCCATCACAATAATTCCCACCAATACAGACATCCAAACAGGCAGTGACAGTGTTTGAAATATTCCAAAGAAGTGCGACTCATAAATCGGTTTCTGTGTAACAAATGTATGGAAATAAATTTTATATGGGTAAGAAAAATCTACATATTTATACAAATTTTCATATATTGATGTTGGAAAAACATTTATATCAATTCTAGAAGCATTAATTTCTTTTATTAAGCCAAATAAAATACCATTTTCTATGCCAGGATCTTGGTATGTAGGACGAATGTAAACTTTGTCAAAAGTTTTTGTCGATACGATATACTTGGCGAGAGTGAGAAGTAACTGTCCATAGGCGACGTCATGTCTCGAAAGATATGCAAATAATATTGAGGAAGAGGAACGAGGGTAACTTAAATACTTTCGAAGAGCTCCAGGAGCTTTAAATCCAAGTGTAACATTTCTATGTATACCCATAATAAGTATTATCTATTGCATATGTAGTCTTCTACGAAATGTTCACTATTTCATAGAAATAATTATTATAAAAGATAAAATCTATTACAATTATATTATCCAGCGAATATATGCTTAATATTTGAAGTTAAAATAAAATAGATTACAATGGAATTTTCAATATTGTAGGCATTTCATATTTGAAAATGAGTTTCGGTTGCAACGAATTCGTAGAAATAAAAATTAAAATATTGCTCTTCGGTATGAAATTGTGCCAATGAAAGGTAGCATATTAATTTTTAATATTGAACCAAATTTTATCCCATACTCTTATATAAGATTCAGCTGTATTGATTTTAAGATAATTAATTTCCTTATGAATAATATATAACACCGATTCCAATTTTTGGATGATATGAAAATATTATCCTTAAAATATTGATTTCATATAATTGCTTAGTTGCGTTATAATAGTTTTTTGATTCTGTTCTATACATTAAAAATTCTATCAATATGGCAAATTTTGCGCAAGATAATTACTAAGATTTTTCGGAAATATTTATGACTAATTAATGGTTTTACCTTATTAATATTATTATTATTACTTCTACTAAAAATTTTATTTATTTATTTATAACTAATGTACTAGTAGTAAGAGCGAATCCATATTTTTTTAATAATAAGAAAGTAGTAATACATATATAAAAATGCATTCTGAGTTCAAATGTCAATTTTTTATGCGCATTCAGCTGAACTTTTAAATATTTGATAATAATTTATTATAAATATCTATATAATATTTCTCTAACGTGGACCAGTTTCAGTTATTTTTTGTCGAAACGATACGATACGCGAGGATAAAAAAAAAAATAATATTTATACATGAACAATATTAAAGAACGCGGACTTAGATCAGTGGACTAATAAGAAAAAATGACGACACTTGTCTGATAAAATTATTTTACGAAAAAAAAAAAAAAAAAATGTATTTTTAACAGTTGTTTCTTTAGATTTTTTGCAAGCGTCATTTTGAACCTAGCAATATTTTTAAAGATATATACAAAATATGAACTTTTGTGTCATAAATTGACTAATAAACACAATCATAAAAAATATAATCAAAATAGGAATGATTTTATTTTATTTTATTTATTTAAAAAATAAAATAAAACAATATATATATATACCAAAATTAATAAAAAGTCGTTCACAACATAACGAAAAAAATTTAAAGGCGTCGTGGGAGTCCTATATTAAAACTGTACTGCCTGTGGAAGTAGGAAAATTGGGTCGTGAACCATGAATTTCAATTGGAAACCTTTCTTTGAATGATTTTGATTTCACTATTGTACAATATTAACTTGGTTCTATTAATACTTTGGCTTCTGGTAAATTAAAATTTCAATTAGGTGGTGAAATGGGTATAACATTTATAAGTTTAAAATTTTAAAGGTAAATAAAAAAAGAAATAAAATGTGAGTATTTCGCATGGGTTTGCTAGTATATATATATATATATTTATATATATATATATATAATTTAAAATATATAAACGCAATTTTGTGTACAACACAATGTGATATACAATAGTCTATATCTATTTTTATTATTTTAAAATTTAAACGAAAACATCATTCAAAGTATTGTTGTGGTGAAATTGGGTTGTCCATAATGATAATTTAAAAAATTTAAATTTTGCAATAACTTAAATTTTGAAAATTCCAATTTACAGTCATAACTGATCGTATAGATTTTGATTTTTGTACACTGCCGCAAATTCCTAACTCGGTTCTAAACATAAAGATATTAAAAGGAGGTCGAAACCTCGTTGGAAGAATGCTTTGGTCTCTGATACACAAAAGAAAAACTTTATAAATATAAATAAATGTAGTTTAAGGCCATGATGACTTATGGCAGTTTCTGTTAAAAAAAAAACCAAAACATTAAATATTGAAGTTGATTAAAGTTAAGCAATTTAATGGTTACGACAGAAACTACCATAAGACTGATTTTCACATATAAACATTCATATAAAAAGTGTCAGCTAAATAATTCATCTATATTAATCAAAGTTAACTAATATGTAAATAAAAAAAAATAACATTGGAGCCATTACCACCCCCCACCCAAAAGAAGCCTAACTTTGTAATTTTAGATTTTTTCACATGTAACCTGCTGGAAGCATGAGGATCAAAACAAAGGGGGAATTTATGCACAACTTCTTTAAATTAGATAAACTATATACTCAAACAATAAAAGCTTTATCTTTTAAGAAAACAATTAGATCTCTCAGCATTTTCCAAAAGGTTACTAAATGGCTCACAAAACAACTCTGGCCTTAAAATCCCCATGAAAATGAAAGAACATATAATATTTACTCATAATAAAACTAAAAAAAACACATAAGACAGCTTTCAAATGAAAATTCACAAATTTTAATTATTAATTAAAGCATAGAAAAAGATAAGAGGATCCTCAAAACTAAATACATCATTAAAAAAACACATAATTTCCTTTTTGGTTTTTCTGGTTACATCAAACAATTACACCTAATATATTAATCCATATTATCACAATAAAATCATCTTTTAACGAAAAACTTTTACCGTATCAAAATTTACTTCTCCCTTAACTTTTTACAGTTAATCAGAGGGGAGTCCTTCTAGTGCATTGCAGTCCTAAATAGCACTATAATTACCAACACATAAGTTCCTTAGCAATATATGTTACTTATTTACAAAGTTCACTTGGTTTACATTTATAGGAGGAGATATTAACAACTTGGACAAGTGATTGAATAAAATAGTTAAGTGCTTTTCTAAATTTATCAGGTACTTCTTGAACTAAAACAATTTATAAGAGTCTTTCTCATGAAAGTATATATAGATATAGACAAGATCAATAAACAATAAAAATAAAGTTGGTTACCGACTTTGATTATCTCGATGGCTTTCGATCACCTGGAGGTGGTCTCAGGTTGCAGTATGCTAATCCCCAAGCTGAGGAATTTTACGAGATTCTTGGTTGGGCTCGGAACACAGATTCTTCCCCACAATAGAAGGGAGCATGACGATCTGCTCATGCCACAGGTCTTTAACGCTCGGACATCAGGCCTCATATAGACACAAACCACGACAACTCGACCTTCTACAGAAACTTTTGTTTAAAAAGTTGAATATCACTTCTATTAGGTCTTCGCACCAACTGTACTTAGGTCTCCACATAAATCCGAATATGGCTACAGACACGGCAATTTTATCTCCATGAGAATAAGCAAAGCAAGGCTTCCCTCTAAAAGGAGAAGATCCAAGGAGCTAACACAGGGCAAAAGCCCCTCTTTACGAGAAGAATTTTTTTTTTTCACATGCTACGTAGTTGATATCTACCGCCTCAATTAAAATTTTTCGCGCTCATCTAAAGGACGCTAACTTACTGTTGCCAATTTTGGCATGAAAATTCCGGGGGAGAAACAGCTCGGCCAATCAGAGGACGCAACTGCACTGTCGATGGAGGAGCTGAACCCCTTACCCATAATAATCGATTAAGAACCGAACACGGTCAAGTGCAAATGTGCGAGAAGAGGAACTGACCTTCATGAGAGCAGGGGATGCCCTGAAGGTCAAGACGGACCTAGAAACACGTACCCAAACCAGAGGTCAAACTAAATAATAGTTGAGGACAAATTCCTTGTCGGAAAAAGGGTTTGCACTGAAAAGAGATACGATTTTGAAAATGCGAAAGAATTTTGGAGGGGAAAAAGGACTGACCCAAGTAGCACAACAATAATGGCCGAAGTCGGAAATAAGACTATTTCAATATCGGCCAACATCGGACTCTGCTGGACTGGCCAGTGCAAAAATGTCAAGGTTTTTTACAATACTGGCCAATATTGGTAATCTGTATTGGTCAATATTGTATGTAATACTGGCCAATATCGTTTAAAGTTGGACTGGCCAATATTAAACACTTAATTTTTCCAATATAGGCCAATGTTGGTATCCCATACTGGACAATATTGTGTACAACACTGGCCAATATAAAATTGCAAATCACAACAGTAATGGGCAATATTGATATTCGACATTGGCTAGTGTTGTAATGCAATACAGGTCCGTATTAACTACAAATCTTGTCTACTTGCAAAAAAAAAAAAAAAAACTACAGATGGCAGACTGACAAATTATTTGAGTGCGAGCAATAATTCCTATATAAAAAAGTGCACAACAAAATAGTATTAATTGTACATTTTTTTTTAAATATAAGAATTATTGCTAGCGCTCAAATAATTTTGCTACCAACTGTATGCCATGTACAATTATTATTATTATTATTATTTTTTTTTTTTTGCAGATAAAAGAATGCATGTACAGTCAGCTGCAAAATTATTCGAGCACTAGCCAATAATTCCTATATTTAAAAAGTACACTTAAGTAAATCCTTGTCGAATCATGTTCTCAGACTGATTAAGAACATGACTCGACAAGGATTTATTTAACAAAGCTGTATTAAGTGTACTTTTTTTGGCAAGGATTATTGCTAGTGCTCGAATAATTTTGCAGCCGACTGTAATTTTACAACTTTTGATATTTGTATTAGATTTTTCAAAATTTTTTGTTTTATGTGATTTTTTTTAAGTTTTTATGTGAAAACAGACACCTTTATATTAGCTTTAAACATATATTAGGCTGATTCCAAAAAAGTTCACACATTCATTTTTTTTTATTCTTTTACATAAGAAGAATTGTATTTATTTACAACATATAAAAAAAATTAATAATAATAATAAAAAAAAAAAAAAAAAAAAAATTTGTTTCACATGTTATGGTTTAACTGCACTAAATAATAATAATAAAAAAAAAAAAATCCAAAAGCTGAACTTAAGTTGATCTTGAAATCAGAACTTGATGGTATAGGCGTCATTATCATAACAAATAAAATAATAATCTTTCAAGATGTCACAACAGAAATTGTGTAAGACAAACAAACTCATTACATTTTGAGGATATTTGGAAAACTGATATACCCAGAATGTATGAAATAATTTTCATCAGTCATGTAGATGTTATGGATTTTTAAGTATTTTTATTTTTTTTTTTAAGTTGTATCAATATAAAATGAATGAATCGTAATAAAACAAAAGGTTATATTATTTTTTTCTTACTATAAATAAATCATCCCAGAAGAAGTTAATGAACTGTCAGGGGTTTTTCTTTGCAATATAAAATTTTCTTAACACCAAATCCAAATACCTTGAGTTCTTTTCACAAACTTTTTTGCTGAGTACCCAGTTTTCATCAATTTTTCTGACAATCTGATCGTTTCTTCTGTTGTAATTGCAGAATGTCACCTTAGTCCACATTTCGCATTAGTTCGATGTTATTACATGATTTACAGTTTACACTCAACTACATGGTTTACCACATCGTTTACACACAGCTTTCATTAAATGCACGAATGAATTGACTGTTTCTTCTCTTCTGTTGTAATTTCAAAACATCACCTTGTGTCCAGATTTCACATCAGAATCACATCTCTACATGCATGTACCTGTTAAGATATCGACAGTTATGCGGTTGGTAGTATAATTTTGATGTAGCAAGGCTATAACCATAGTGGGGGGGAAGAAAATTTCAATTCCCCCTCAAAATGTTGCAAATTTGTAGAAATTTTTAGAGTAATACATCATTTTTAACACAATAATATGCACTAATACTTGTACACTGTAAATTTTCTGGCTATGGCCTTTGATATTGGTATTAGTACTACCCTGATAAATACTAACCAAAAAATCTTCCAGAACAATCCGAAATGATAAAGACCCAATTAACCCCTTAGAAAAAGCTGTAATCTACATATAGAATTTTATGAAATAAGAACCTACACTGGCATGAATAAAAAATCTTAGCCTAGCTGAAGAAAAAGTTTGTCCCATACCAAGCGAAAACAAAGAACGCTTTTTTTTGTTTCCAAATAACTGTAGTTATTAAAATCCATTCTTTAAATTACATCTGATTTTATTTTCAGATTTTCCATTCAAACTAAATATTTTTACTTTAAATGCACATTATTTTTGGCAAAAACATGAAAAATGCATACCTCAAAATAATAATAATGATCCATACTGAGAAATTCACAAATTAAAACTTCTGTTTATAAATTAATATCTGATTATTTTATCTTTTTGCATTTTATTTTATACCTAAAAAAGTTTGAATTTTTTAAATATAAATAATGTAGAAGGAAATTTCACAATCATTTTCAGCTACTAATGTTGATTATTTTAATACAGAATATCCTTAACAAAAAAATTTATTCAGAAAGCATCTTTTTTTTTTTTTTTTTAAGCATAAAAATGCTTACTGATTAGGAAAATAATTTAAACTTTTTTACTTCACATGCTTTACATGCATTTCAACTAATTTCCTCTATTTTGTGTTCATTTGTTTGCTTATTTTTGATTAACACTAATATATGCGATTAAATTCTTTAATTATATTTTATTAAAATGTCTGAAATTTAATAGCATTATTACATAAATTAATATAAAAATATTTATTATTCAAAACTGAAAACTAAATAAAATAAGTAAAAATTAAGATAAACCTATTTGAAGTTTAACTTAAACTTCAAGTAGGTTTATTTTTAAACATCTTTACTGAGTATAGAAAAAAATTCATTAAAAATTAAAATAAAAAAAAAAAAGACTTTTTTTTCCACAAAACAATTTATTAAATTTATTTGCATGATTTTACATTATGTTTTTGAAAATTACAAAAATTCTGTATTTTCAGATATTTTTACATCTGATTTCCGTTTTATTTTAACCTACTTGCTATCACAATCTGGAGCTCTTGCAAAGACTTCTAATATAGTTGTTAATGCAGAGTTTCTCCCAGGTTTAAAAATGAAAGGATGCTGCTAGTAAAATAAATCACATTTTAGATTTTTGAAGTCAGTTTTGGATCCTTAACGACACACTTGATATGAGAAAAAATTTACTAATGTATGAACAAATGTTGATCATCATGCACAGTAGTTTTATCAGGGATGCCACTCTAAAAATTCGAAGAAAGAGGAAATCATGCCTGAAGTAAAATTTATGATAATTATTGTGTAATTTTATATGTGAATTATGTAAATTAATATATAACAAAATAATACATAAAATATAATTTGAATATAATAATTTAAAAATAGTTACTTTGCAGTCAAATGGTTATATTTTAAGTAGTATAAAAGAATGATGCTTTATCAATAATAAAAAAATATTTTAGAAGTTTCTAAATAAACCATAGTCTGTAGATCAGCAATAATATTAATTTAACATAATTTAAAACAAAATAATTACACATAAAGAAATTTTTCTACCTCTTTATAAGTTCTGGAATCTAATAAAACAAGTTTATCATGAATGCTGACACTTATGTTATGAATGGAAAAAGAATTGCAGAGCTTCGTCAGGTTGTTTAATGGCTGATTGCTACTTTTAGGGGGGTGAGGGACCTCATAGTAGAAAATGCAAGACGCGAGACGTACGTCGAAGATTTTTTTTTTTTTTTTTTTCAGCCTGCAGATTATTTTCAACACAGTAATGTGTAGAAATTTCAAGTCTCCCAATTTTGATCGGAAATATTGCAATTTCCAATCTTTTCTCCATCCACATCATAAATGGCAATGTTCATTTTAAGCACACTTTATCAGATTTTAGAAGCTACAAAGAGGTAGAATTATTCAATATTTTTCACTTACGTAATTATTTAACACCGCCTTTCCTCTTCGCTAACAATCAGCGATAGACATCTCACAGAATCATTGTGATTTCCCGTCTGTTTTCATCCACAACATAAAAGTCAATATTTTCTTAAAATCTTATTTAATTAGATTCCAGAACTTATAAAGAAGTAAAATTGTCCAATATCTCTCACTTTTTTTTTGCTGCTTCCCCCCCACCCCCTCCCACCATTTTCCCTCTCTCCTGCTAATGAAAAGCAAACAATTGCTCCGCAGAAGTATTGCAATTTCCAATTTTTCTCCATCCATAACTCTTTCAATTTACTATATTAGATTCTAAAACATGTAATGAAGTAGAATTGTTCAATATCTTCCCACTCATATATTTTTTTTGTGATCCCCCTCCCTCCTTCCCCACACTAACAAGGGTAATTAATTTTTTATACCAACTATAAACAAAGCATTTTTTAGCTTTGTTTTAAATTCTGGTTTTTTGTATAGTATCCGTTTTGAGGTGTCTTGAATGTGAAAGTCTAACTTTTAGCAGTTGATCTCTATATCTGTTATCAGCATAATTTAAAAACAAATGATTACAGGAAATTCAAATTTGGTATTTGGAGATTCATATTAAGTTGCTATTGAAAAGTTTGATTAAGATTGGTAAGTTTTAATGCAAATTAATTACGGCCTTAAGGGTTTTTTTTTTTTTTTTTTTTTTTTTTCAATGTAGGCATTATAGTTGAACAGGGGGATGGGTGAATGTGGGATTCAGAATTTATATGTGAAATAAAACTGTTCCTAAACCTATTTTACATTATTTTTAAAATAGACTGATCTTTATTACTTTATTGATCTTACAAGCTTACACCTTAATCTGCAAAATATCTTTTTAGTATTAAAATGCAGGGAGAGAAAGTCGTGTGAGTGGCACACCAGATTATTTTTCATTTAATTAATTAATTTGAAAAGGAAAAAAATTTTTTTTAATGTATTTATTGAAAAAACTGCTAATATAGTAGAAAGGGTTAAACAGATTAAAATGTGTTTAATTAAAATTCATTTTATTATTATTATTTTGTTTATATAATTAATTCATTTGAAAGGAATATTTTCTCTTTCTTTTATTTATTGTATTAGTCGGAATCAAATGGTAATATAATAGAAAGAGCGAGAGCTATAAAATACATGGTGCCAAAATTGAAATGTTTAATAAATGCTGAGGTAGAGCCATCTTGATAGTCGCATTTTTAAATAAAAACAGCTTTTGTCGTCTAATAAGTACCCAAATTGAAGTGCCCAGGAAAGATGCTACGGTTAGCCACGAGTATGTGAAGTGAGGTTAAGAATGATTTAAAAGGATTTTTTTTATTATTTTTTTTAATACAATAAAAATTAAAATAGTGATTAAAATGTTTTGAAGATTCAATTAATTCCTGCGACCAGCGAAGCAGGCGAAACTTGCTAGTATTAAATAAATGCAAACTTATGACAGAAATACACTTACTGATTCTCGCAAGCCTTTTTTGTGTTACTTATAGCACTGCAGATTATTTTCTAATGCCTAAATAGTTGTCGCAGATTGACAGAAAAAATTCTGCTACTGGGTGAAGGAGGACAATATAACTATGTATATGAGAAATATTGAGCAATCCTACCTTTTTAAAGGTTCTAGAATCCAGTAAATTAAGTTTAATGTGCACATTGATATTTATGTTATTGATGGAGAAAGATTGGAAATTGTATGATGGATCGGCGATTATTAGTTTGAGAAGGAGGCAGACAGAATAAATTTATAAAAAGCGGAAATCTGCCGCTCAGTAGAAGTGTGGAAAAGCAGCATCCCTGTTTTATTTATATTTCTAGCATTTATGTTCGATTTAAAGTCTATTTTCTACAAAAGGCAGTAAAAGTACAATTTTTTATAACGGACAAGAAAGGTGAAATTTTTTTGTATGAAGAGTAAGAAGGGAAGAATTTTTCCAATCAAAGGGCAGGCAGGAGGCAGTACCCTCCCAAAACTGTCTGGGGGAAACTCTGTTAAAGATAACAGTTTGAACTTTTTAACAATTTCTTCTCACACTTCCTAAAAAGAAAGAAAGAAAAATAATTATAAATAAAATATACATGAACATAAAATCATATCAATTTTCTTTCTCTAGATAGGATGCAGGGTTTCAAGTACCATTGGCCAAGAACTCTTACATTGGCCATTATGGGATTACTTTGGATAGCAATAAAATAAAGATGTTTCCTTTAGAGATGCAACGATTATTCAGCTGAGGCCGAATATCAGGTCCATTATTCGGCCCAGGCTGAATAATTCTGTAAGAAATGTTTTTATTTATAGTTACTCAATATAAATAAAAACATTATATTACACAATACATTTTTTTAGTTTTACAATTTATATTTGTCATGTTTTGTGAAAATTTTATTATCCCCCCCCCCAAAAAAAAAAAAAAAAACTTTCATACCTTGAATGAATTTTATCGTACCATTTTAATGTAAGGATCATGTAAAAACTTTTATGCTATATCAATAAGTGCAAAACATATATCTGTAGTAAGCTAACATAATCTGTTAAATTTAAAATTAATCTATACAAAATTGTTCCAACTGAACCATACAAGCAAATTCTGATTTTTTTTTCAAAGCATAATGAAAAAAATTAATATTTATCCTTCGTTATTTAATAATAATAAAAAAAATCCTTCCAGTGATATTTTTAATTATTGGGGGCGGGGAACGAAAAATTAGAAATTGAGTTAGACTGTGCAAAATTGGTATACATAGGTTTTGGAAGCCTAAAAGTCTAATGAGGATATTTTCGAAAGTGTAAAATTATTAAAGGGGGGCAGGGTTTAAGCTGAGTAAAAATTTTCTTTAGCAAAAAAGCTAAAATCAGAAGAAAAGCTTTAGCAAAATGCTAAAATGCCAGAAATAGTAGTAAAAGATGAATATCAGTTTACACATTATTCTAAACACCTCGATATGTTTGATTTCCATTTGTCATTTAAACTTAAAAGTTTTTAATCAGGTCTTTAAAGAGAGGGTAATTATACACAGAGGGTAATTTTTTTTAAATTTGAAATGAAAAACAAAAAAGTAAGACTGTAAGATCAATTTGAATATTGTACAAGCATATATTTTAACTCATTTATTGGCAGACATGAAAAACATTAAACTTTTTAGATTATTACTTTATATTGTAAACTTTTTTTAAGCAATATGAACGTCTTAGATACGACTTATATTCTTTTTCTGGAGATATAATTATCACTATAGCATGTAAAACTACATTTAAGCTTATACTGTATCTGAAAATAAAAACATAACTTACCAAAATAAAAAATAAGGTAAGTAATATAAGTGTAATTTGTTTATTACTATTCAAAGCTTTTTGGTTTACAATTTATAATTTTTCTTTCATTCATATTAGACCACTTTACAAATGCCTCATGTTTTATTTACAAGTTGATTTCCTGTATGCGATTCTTATGTGTAGTTCAGTGTTTGATTTCCCTTATATGCATGAACCAATGCATTTTTCTTGATCAATGTTGCGATTTTTTTTCCCATGAAAGATTTGTTATAATATTTTCGCTGAAGATTTTTTTTTTTTTTTTTTTTTTTTGTGTTTAGTAAGATGCTTTAGCAAAAAAGCGAAAACATGTTATTTCATTTGCGCATTTTGGATAAGTCTTTTAGCATTTCGCGAAAAATGCTACCGTAGCAGAAACACTGAAGGGGGTGGGGGGGCAAAAAATTAGAAATTGAGCTAAACCATTCTAAATTGGTATTTATAGGTTTTAGTGGCCAACGAGTCGAATAAGGATATTTTGGAAAGTGTAAAATTATAAGGGGGGCAGGACGAGCAAAATATTAGAAATTGAGTCAGACCGTTCAAAATTGGTATGTATAGATTTTGGGGGCCTAAGAGTCGAATGAAGATATTTTAGAAAGTGTAATTAATTATTAGGGAGCAGGGGGGGGGGGACATAGAAATTGAGTTAGGGTGGGGAATAAATATGCGTATCCCAGGAATGAAACTTTTCAGGGCTTACCCCTGAATTCAGGGTTTTTGAAATTTTTCCTGTTTCTGATTTTCATGTAAATTATTTTGTTTTTACAGAAATTTCTTATTTTGAATGTTTAATTTGCCTTATAATGCATTAAGAACTCTCCAAATATCATTTAATACAGGTAGCCATATGATATTTCATTATTAAATCTTGCCTATCAGCATGTAAAGATCAGTTTTCAGGGTTTTTGCATGCTAGGTAGTTTCACCCCTGGTATCCCTTAATCTGTGCGTGCACAGTGCGCACGGGTCTACGCTGCCGACGGCAGTGGGGACCCGATGTAAGTTTTTACTCGATCAAAAAGATTTTTTTTTTTTTTCAATGAGCGAGAATATGGATTTTTGAGGATTCATTCATTATAGTGATTCATTTAAAAATAGTGACCCGCTAGCGGGCGAAGCTTACAAGTATCTATTAAAATATGACTAGACAATACCTCATAAGAAACTTGCAAAGAATTATTATTATTAGAGATTTTATACCCTGTTCTAGTGAATAAACAAGAGATATTATTAACGCTATATAACAATACAAACATTAAACTATACAATTTGTTAAAAAATAAATAAATAAATAAAGTGTGAAAATAGTGTTATTAAAATAGTATTTATTTTGTTTTTACAGAAATTTCTTATTTTGAATGTTTAATTTGCCTTATAATGCATTAAGAACTCTCCAAATATCATTTAATACAGGTAGCCATATGATATTTCATTATTAAATCTTCCCTGTCTGCATGCAAATATCAGTTTTCAGGGTTTTTGCATGCTAGGTAGTATCACCCCTGGTATCTAAAGGTAGAAATTAAGAAATTTGGTTGGTGGCCATTGGCTTTCATTTTTTTAGTGGCCACTTTAAAAAAGTTAGTGGCCACTGGCCACTCGCTGATAAAAGTAAAAGTAAAATAAAATTTTCTTTTCTTTAATTTTTTCAATGTTCAGTCTCGACAAATCATTAAGAAAATAATTAAGGTAGTCAACTTTTTTAAACTCATCCACAATAATACATTTCTGATAAATTTTAATAAATGAAATAGGAATAGATTTACATAATTTATACTATGAATGTAAGAAAATACTATTCAATACAAAATTCATATGTTTAAAATGCTATTTTGGTTATATTATTTTATAACAGAAAATTCTGATTATATTGCCCCTTCACTATCCTGAATGGTGTCGATTTTCTACTTTTTCAAAAAAAAAAAAAAAAAAAAAAAAAAAAAAAAAAAATCTTTGATTCATGAAAATATATTAGTATATGTAAATAAAAAAATATATTTTTTTAATAATACTTTTTTATTTTGCAAGTTTCTTTTTTTTTTTTTTTCTTGTTACAAATGAATTATAAATTAATTTTTCTTTAATAATAATGAATTTTTAATAATTTGCAATTATAATCCCCTTCTCTAACTGAATTTAGAGAGTGTGGCTGTAGTCGAGATTTCACAATGAAATTGTAGCTGTCACTTTTTAAAAAGTTAATTTTGACATATTTTAAAATTAGCAGCACTAATTCATCTTAAGGGGGTATTCTGGTCTAGAAAATTTAAAAAAATCGATTTTTTTTTTTTTTTTGCATATTTTGAAAGTTTAGACTTTCAAAAATATGATCCTAAAAGGATTTTTCAAAATTCGAATTATTTTCGGAGATACAGCCGATTTTGTGACGTGGCGTTCGAGCCGGCCGTTTGGGATGTAATAGTTTATGTTAAGTAATATAGTTGGGATGTAAAAGTTTTGGATGTAATAAAGCCTATTTATACCAGCTTATCATCTGATGATTTATTACATCGATGTTTGGGGTCCGAAACACAAAATAATAATGAATCACTGAATTGTTTCCTAAACTTTAAACGCGTTTTTCTCGAAACTGCTTTTTTTGAGGTGGTTGACATGATATTTCAAGTTCTACTGAATCGATTGCTTTGAAATTTGGTATATATCTTGTTTATACAACTCTCTATCGCGTCTGCCTTGGATTTTAAAAAATTTTGATTTTCAATATTTTTAAAAAATTCGAAAAGGTCGAAAAAAGTCGGGTAAAAATTTTTTTTTTTCAAGTCGACGCCATTTTGTCATTTTTTTTTTTTTTTTTTTTTTAAATGGTCAACCCGATAGCGACATCTTTATTAATGAAGAATTTGTTTGATTTTTTTGTTTTAGATCACTACAAGGGTTGAAATCATGTCAACCAGGACGCACCGTTTTTTTTTAAGCCCCCACTCCATCGGCCTGTATCTCGGCGAATTTTTTTTTTTTTTTTTTTTTTTTTTTTGTGATTTTTTTTTTACATTCTCAAAATGTCAATAAAAAACATATAAAAAAATGGATAGTAAAAATGTTTTTCATTTTTTTTTTATCTTACTTTAAAAAATGCCTAAAATTCAGGCTTCTAGACCAGAATACCCCCTTAAGGATAAACAAGATATTAAGCTCAATCATTAAATGATAATTCAATATAGAAAAAAAAAAAAAGAAAGAAATCAATTTTAAGATATTATCAAATTTGTAATTTAATGGTCTGTAGTATGTAGTACATCAGTGTAACTCAGATTAGGCATGACAAATTACATATAACTGAAAAATAAAATAGTAAAAGAACAGAATGCCTTCAAATTTCTTTCCCTTTCGTATAAAAAAAAAAAAAAAAAAAAAAAAAAAGGCTTTAAATGTGCGTTCCAACTTTCTTTTGAAGGACTTTTTTTGGACGAATGTGAATTAATTTTGGACATTTGGAGATGGGGCTATTGAAGCGAAAATGCATCGAATGACGTTTTTAATTTTTCTGCGAACGTAATACAATCAGAGTTTCAGCCAATTGATTATCTCACGAGCTTCCTTTTCGTCTCTTTCTCCCGAAAGTCGGCCGAAACTCTCATTTTGACATTTTTTAAAAATCAAAATCTAATACTTTTATAGAAAAATGGAAAAAAGCCATACGTTTTTTTAGTATATGAATAAGACTACCTGCCAATTCCCAGTGTTTACTGTTAAAATTGAAATCCGAAAATGCCTGTAAGTGGCGATGTTAGATTTGAGAAAGCCTAAATTCGAGGAGCACGGCGTGTTTACTGCGAAAACGCTGCCGTGCGATCCAAATTTGCATTGGAATGGGGTATTCTATAAAGAATGGGTAGAAGAATTTTAAGTGTTTACTATTAAAATTGACTTCCGAAATATGTTTGCAAGTGGCGAGGTTAGATTTTAGAACAGCCTGAATTCTTTGCGCGGCGCGTTTACTGCGAAAAAGCCGCCGCGGAATCCAAGTTTGCCTTGGAATGGGGTATATTTTATAAAGAATGGGTAGAAGAGAAGTGGCCACTGCAGTGGCGGCCAAAGGCAATTTCTTTAGTTGTCACTTTTAAAAATCTAGTCGCCATGTGGCGAGTGGCGACCAGTAATTTCTAGATTTACTGGTATCCCTTAATCTGTGCGTGCGCAATGCTCACGGGTCTATGCTGCCGACGGCAGTGGGGACCCGGTGTAAGTTTTTTTCGATGAAAAAGATTTTTTTTTTTTTAATGAGCGAGAATATGGAATTTTGAGGATTCATTCATAATAGTGATTCATTTAAAAATAGTGACCCACTAGCGGGCGAAGCTTACTAGTATCTATTAAAATATGACTAGGCAGGGTTCATACTAAAATATGGGAAAAAAATTCCCTGAGTTCTCAGACAAGTTTCAAGAAAATATTAGTGACATATTACAAGAAACACTCTTCTAGACATGACAAAATACAGCTATTTTCACTCTATGATGTCATATTACTGCCGATCATGATGGAAATCATTATTTACATGCATATTTTCACAATACTTAATCATTTAAATTTTGATACGAAGCTAAACAAGAAAAACATAACTTGATAGAAAAGAGAAAATTTGTTTTTCCAGGTTTTATATCTGATTTTCCCTGAGTTTTAATGAAAATTTTAATTTTCCCTGAGTTTTCCCTGAGGAGTATGAACCATGCTAGACAATACCTCATAAGAAACTTGCAAAGAATTATTATTATTACATATTTTATACACTGTTTTAGTGAATAAACAAGAGATATTATTAACACTCTATATAACAATACAAACATTAAACTATACAATTTGTTAAAAAATAAATAAATAAATAAAGTGTGAAAATAGTGTTATTAAAATAGTATTTATTAGTAACAAGCTACCTTCAGTGACCAGCTGGTTTCAGTTCCTTTAAAAGCCATACCATATTAAATCACTGCTCGGTGGCGCCTACTCTCCACTTCAGAACCTACAACAGTTTTACAAGAAAACATGACATGTATTTTCCTACTAAAATTAAGTGGCATAGCATAAAAATGATTTTAAAACAAAGCAGATATATATATATAAATATTAAGTTCTAATGATAATTAAATTCAGTTAACTCTTGGTTAACCAGTATTCAACAAACCTGAAAAATTCAAAAAACCCTTTTTTCTCTTTTCCAATAAATTGTTTTAAAATATTTGCTGCTATTTTAGGAAGCTTATGGTTTTCATTTTCATATAATTAGTGTCCAAGTTAATATAATGCAAATCAATGTTTATACAAAGGCGAATGTCCCAGAAATTCACAATATTTTTGTAGCCGATTACTGAAATGTGAAATCTGCTATTATTTTGCCTTAATCGATAAATTCGCATTTTTTACAAAATTGAATCTCTAAATATTCAATTATTTTGCTACTAATCGATGATTAGGTAACAGTTCTTTAATTCAAGGATGAGATTGAGTAAAGTGTAAAAAATAAATAAATAAAACTTTATGAAAAAGATAAACATTAAAGCAAAATATAAGAAATCTCAGAACTGTTAAATTGGTTATCGCTTTCTAAAAATTGATTACTTAATTTCTAATATTTTATTTTTAAAAGAAAAAACACAAAATTTCACATCGTGAAAATTCACATTTCAATACTTTAAAATAAAATGCTTAATAGAAAAATAAATATTTTTTTTAGAAATTGATTTCCTAATTTTTATTTTTAATATTTCAATTTTAAGTAAAAAAAAAATGCAAAATTATACATTGTGAAAATTTACATTTTATAACTTAAAAAAAAAAAAAATAATAATAATAATAATAATAATAAATATAATAATTTTTAGAAAGGGATAACCTTATTAACAATTGTGAAGTTTCTGAATGTGAAAATGGAAATAAAAAATATGCATTAATTGATGAGTTATGATGGAGCAAAATTCTCCATAGAATAACATTGGCTTTGGCTTCCGGCGACAATAAGTAGAAAGTGATTGCTTAACTGATTGCCTGCATGCACATACTTTTCAGGCTTTAATTTTATTTGTCTAGAAACTTATAAGGCTAGTAGTATTGCAAAAATACTGGATTTAAAAAAAAAAAAAAAAAAAAATAGATCTGATAAAATGCACATGAACAAATACATTCATATATATGTGTTACATATTAATTTATGTGATGCATTATTATCTATGCATTAAGTGATTAAGTAATGTTAATTTGAACTGAATTCAAAAATAATTTTAACTATTATATTGTTTTATCTGTAATTTTTTGCCATTAATAAAATCATAAATATTCATATTTTACATCAACTAATAAATTTAGAAAAAATGTCATTAAATAAAGAAATTAAAAATAGTAATTCATCATTTTAGGATATTTACATATTCAACATATTTACATAGTATTGTGTGCAACTAAACTAAATATTAAACTCAAAAGCAAAGTAGACTGAATGTGAATACTCAAAATAAATATGAAATAATTGGTGCATGTCCAGAAAGCATTTAAATTTTTGCTGTTATGTTAATAGTGAATAAAAAAAAAAAAAAAGCATGTGTGTGGTCTATTTAAAAAAAAAAAAAAAAAAAAAAAATATCTCAACAAATACGAAGGGCAAACTCGACATCAGGTCAATTTTTTTTTTTTTTTTTTTTCACCATCTGATTCTAGATCCTTCAGAGAATCTACACAGGTATAGCTTTCATGTTGAGATCACCCTTGTTTCCGTCTCAAAATATGCATGGACGATGCATATTTTGATATGCATATGACGCAAAAAAAAATTATTTTCAAATGTGTTTTTCTCAAAATCTCCTTTTGTTGAGTTTGCCCTTCGTATTTGCAACACCTCATATGCACTAGCTTGGTTATAAATAAATTTCTTAGTAATAAATAACAAACATATACTATATTAAACTTGATTATAGTAAATTATTTAATATAACAAACTTATAGTACAATAAATTTCTTAGAAATAATTTTATATCAATGCATAATTTAAAAACATAGGTATAACAATTATACAACAGTTTTTTTTTTTATATATAATATGTTTAAAAAGAATATCTTTCATTAAATTCAAGCAAATACTTATCAATTATGAACATAAATGTGTTTTTTTGATGACTATGTAAACTGTAAAAAAATGCCACATGCTAAAAACCTAACCGCAATCAAATGTAATATAATTTATTCTGCAAGCTTTTATTTCTATTTTAGTGAATGACACGAATAAAGTCTTTGAATTTTCAGGGCTCTTGTTATTGTTTTAAAAAACTGTTAAATCAAACAACAATTCTGACAAGAATTCCATTTTCAAAAAGCATTGTATAATTTAGCAGACACTGTTTACTTTCAAGTAAATGCATACACATTAAAAAATTCTTTTTTCCTCCTAAGAAAAAACTTTAAATTTTAAGTAATGAATAAAAAAATAAACCAAGTATCAAACAGCAAAATGAGAAAATAAAGCTTTTAACCATTACAAAAATATATATGAAATAAAATTAAAGAGGATATTTCGATTGAGATAAATTGTAAAAATGTTTTTAATTTCTAAACTAAGAAAAAATAAAATTTGAATAATCAAACATATTACTTGATTATCCTATCTGAAAAAATAAAATAAATAAAAAGTAGGTTAAAAAGAACACTACTTTTAGTGAAGATTTCCCGGTACATAAAATTATTCGTCACTAACTGAAATATGCAATAATATTTGTTTATATTTTACAACGCTAAGACTAATATGTTTACACAGTATACGCTAAGATGAAGATTTCATTTTGAATCACATATATTATCTACGACTTTTAATCAATATACATCTATAATTTTAAATTGTGTAAATGTGAGTTATCTTATATTCTATATCGGAAACAATATTTAAAATTACTTACTTTTTACAAACATGGACAGCAAAACACACCGCCATCTCGCTTCTTGCTTCTTATGCTGGCGCTTGTTTTGCTTCTCTCTGATTGGCTATTAGAGTTTTCAGAAAGTTGTAGTATCAATGCTCAACAACATTGGTAGATATCCATCAATATCGATGGAGATCAAAATCACCAGCAGATTTATTTATTTATTTCCCTTCAAGAATTTTTCTTAACAATGCTAAATATTTTCAATGACGAGCTGATCGTAAAATTGAACAAGAAATTCCGAGAACAAACCTTATCTTTCTTACCGTTCTTTGCCAAGATTGGACGATATTGACCAATATTCCCGTTTTTTACAACATTATAAAATGCTTCTATTAATAATTTTATAGAACTTAAAATACTGTTAAATATATTTCTGTCCACTACGTATCGAAAAATAACAAAAATTTTGGTTAAAAAAAGCTAAATATCAATAGTTCCGAATTTCAATACTGTCATTCCAACATTGGGTAATATTGGCCAATATTGAAAAGAAACAACTGACTGACGCCAATGCTTGCCGTGGTTGGGCAACATTGAGCCAATATTGAGCAATACCGCTGTGCTACCTGGGGACACACATTAATAACCACAAATTTCCTTTTAACAAAAAAAAAGAAATTACAAATAAGCTATTTTAATTATTAAAAACAATAGAAAAAACACAACTGTTAAAATTTCATTTTAACAAATACCCTCCCCCAACGGAAAAAAAAAATTTACCCAATAAAATTTTTTTTTTTTTTTTTTTTTTTAAGAACCGGAAGCCAGAACGAGCAGCAAAAAGCCCCTAAACAATCCCCGAACCAGCAGGAACTGCTAGCTAAAACTACCAATCCAGATGCTCGCAAGAGTCTGGCCACAACTCTGCGAACAACCCTCCGTCCAAAAAAAAAAAACTAACTATAAACTAAATTACAGAATTTGCCAAAAGGAAAAATTTTAACCCCACCATTTAATTTAAACAACTACTTAATACCTAAAAAAAACAAAGGAAACTTCCTCAGCAAGCAAACTACCTCGCAACATTAGTTAGAGAAAATACACACACCAACAATTTTGAAAAACACCAAGTTTAGACTAATCTCAATAAACATCCCCAAGGAAAATACTCCAAGAACAAGGGGTTTGGTCCACAATCAAGTAAAGTACAGAGCCAATTCTGAAACTACTTACCAACAGACTTAGGCACCCATTCCGTCAACACATAAACAAGAACCTCAGTCACCGCAACACCTATGGGAGACACGGATAGGAGAAGAAAAAAAACTAGCCCGCAACCAGATCCCAGAACCTCCATTACTACAGGATAAAATATATAACAATTACATCACATAATAAACATACAAAATACATGAATACATTAGACGGTTCTATACAAATATAAACATTAGACAACATTACATATCGAAATGGTATATAAAAAAAATTCTCTCTCAGTGCATATAAAAATTACAAGTCAGAACAAAATAAATTTATCCCAAGTCTCAGTGCAGACATCACTATAACCGTACAATTTCTTTTGACCAAGGACTAAATATTAAAAAATTTTTTTTTGCAATTTTACGATTTTTTTTTTTTTTTTATATAGATTTTTCAATTTTTATTTTCAATTAATACCTAGACCCCTGTTGTAACACCTAAGCACGGAACCCAATTCACTTTTGTAAAAGAAATTTTCCTCACCAAACATCGCTCACGACTAAATGTACTATGCCCTGAGAAATTATTACATACATAAAAAAAATTAAATGCATAATACTTATAAAAACAAACATTTTTTTTTTTTTTTTTTTTTTTCAACAAACACATAAACCAGAAACAAAATTTTTAAATCATCTAAAGTAGAAAATTTTAATTTTTTTTTTTTTTTTTTTTTAAACATACACATAACAACACAAAATTTTCAATTCGCACAAAACAGGAAATCTTATTTTTTCCCTTATTATTATTATTTTTTTTTTTTTTTCTCTCTCACCTTCTGTAAACCACAAATGAAACCAACTAATAAAAAAAAATCCTAACCTATGCTAATAAAACAACCCACTCTAAACTATACTAAAATCATCATGACGAAAGAAATAAATCAAGCTTGGACAAGGCACCTCGAGCGTGTTCAGTAGAGCGCCCGAGATGGATCAATTCGACCGGGCGATGACGTCACTGATCCTGGACCGGTCTTGGATCGGGCCAGTAATCTACTGAACGCTTTGGAAAAATTTTGACGTGATAGGAGCAGCGCCATCTATCTAATTTGACCTGTATTAGCAATTAGCAAGTTATTGTATTTCTGTTTATTTTGTCTGGACTTTTAATACGTAATTCCATAAAATGCTAAACTATATTACGTTTTTTCTTAAAAAAAAAAAAAAAAAAAAAAAAAAAAGAAAGAAAGAAAGATCTTTTATGTAATAACAGTTTTACTTCTTTCTTATTAATGTAGAATTCTGTACTCTGCTAACAAAAAATAAGAAGCTATTAATTGATTGTACTGACAAATTACTAATATACATTACTTTGGTTATGATTTTTCTAAATTCACGTATAAATTTTAATCATGAAAATGTTAAGAATGTTACGTTACATTTATTTTTAAAGGAGCAG